>SNQN01001123.1:0-62481 GCA_008642245.1 Bassia scoparia | reverse complement strand
AGACGGAAAAAAGGGTGGAGCAACTAGAAGAGTTGGTCAAGAGAATGTCCGAAAATTCAGTTCAAGGGCCTCGTGTTGCTGATTATGAGATTAAAGGCCAGCTTCCTAAGAAGTTTGTCATCACTGATTTGCCCAAGTTCAAGGGAACCGAAGACCCAGAAGACCACCTCCTCACTTTCAATATCTCAATGGTTCTTAAAGGAATGAGCAAAGAGTTATTCGCTTCGGTGTTCCCTATTACTTTGGACACCCATCCATCCAGGTGGTTCAAGACCCTGAATCAAACCAAGCTCGATGATTGGGAATATATCAAACAAGAGTTCCTAAAGCAGTACAGGTACAATTCCCAGCTTCCTGTCGGTCTCCGTGAACTAGAGGCCACCAAGCAAGGTGAAAGAGAAAATTTCTCTACTTTTCTTAATAGATGGAGGGAGAAAGCTTCTCAAATGACCAATCGACCAAATGAAGAAGATCAAGTTCGCATGGTCATCAAGAACCTTCAGCCCAAGTATCGAGAGCCACTCAAGTTTCAACCCATTGATTCATTTACTGGGCTCTATAAGATTGGCCTCCTAGTTGAGGAAGATGTTCAAGCCCAGAAGTCTAAGGGTAACGATGGGGGCTTTAACAAGAAAGGTGGCTCCTCTTTTTCCAACACTGATCAAGTCAGCCACATTACCAATGACAACTCTCCTAACCATCCCGGCTCTTTCAGCAACAAGCCTCGAAGACCACAGAGGACCTTTTTTCCAATTGGCATGACTTATGAGCAGGCCTTTGACAGGTTAATTGCAAAAGGCGCACTTGCTCCTATTGGACCCACTCCAGACCCTTCAGATGATAAGAAATCTAGGAATTGGAATCCCAATGCTTATTGCAAGTTCCACCAAGGAAGGGGCCACACCACTGAAAATTGTATCGTCCTGAAGCATAAGATTCAAGATATGATTGAAGATGGTAGCCTCCCAATCCCTCCAGCAGCTAAAGATAAGATCAACATCCAAACCAACCCACTTGCTAAACCATGAGTCACCCCAAGGCGTGGGTCATCGATCTGCGCGGCCTTCTCTAGATTGAGTCATAGAGTCCCAGTCCTAGCTATATGTTCATTTCAATTCATTGTCCTTTGAGTCTATGTAGTCTCTTGCTATACAATAAGCCATGTATTTTTCAGTTTTCATTCATCAATAAAGTGATTCATTTGTTTTTGGCAATATTATTTTCTCATTCTATGCAAGTCTCAACACTCATTGGCCACAATTGGTTTAATCTAATACTAATTTAATTATTGAAATTGAACAATGCCCAAGAGAGGCCTTCTTTCACAGCTCCACAAAATGACCTCTTCCTCCCATTCCCTTCGTCATATCAAGTCAAAATCCCTTGCAACCCTTTGAGCCACAAACACTATCATTTAGCCTATCTTTCTTTCATCACCCACATCTACCTAACCCTTTGGACCAAACGGTGCGTGCAAAAGAAAGAAAAGAAAAAAAGGGAAGAATAAAATGGGCAAAAATGAAAAAAAAGCAAAAATCAAAGTTCAATGCCAGTTATACAAAAGTCATCAAAAATGCAAATCCAAAGCTCAAAGCCCAGATCAAATAAAAAGCAAGAGTCTAAAAAGCACACTGCGCACTGTGGGTTCACTTCATCAAGCCTTTTTCAACCCTCAAACCACAGCCTCACATTACAACCACAAAAGCCCTCTCACACGAGGCATTGTCCAAATCATCATTAGAACTACGGTGGTCTGATTCCGTAAGGATACGTAGGAAGCCTCTTCTCGAGGTTCGACCGCATTAACATTAAATCGTTTGAGGCCTTTTGAGTGCTTTGACTTGCTAAGAATTTGATAATGGTTTTGCCAGTCTAGAACCTGACATAGACTCATGTTTGAACCAACATCATTAGCCAACCCAGCATCTAGCCACATCATTGACCCTTAGCCACAAATTTGACCCTTTTTATTTCTCGAACCATAGCCTATTCTTTGGTCACCTTCAAGGACTCATTGACTCAATCCCCAAGAAGTAAAGCCACCTGACCTTTTGGGTTAGTACATCTTGTTGGGGAACTCATCCATATAATCTACCCACCTTCCCTATGTTGACTCTAAGCCGTAAACTACATTGTCCCAAAGTCTCGCTGGGGGGCTCGTCGCCATCATGGCCCCTTAATTTCCAGTTTGGGCTTCTTGTCTCCTAAGGCCCTATTACGTGTTCAAGTCTATTACTATCAAGTGAAAATCATGAAAAATTCGCTTATGGACCCAGTCACTTTCCAATCAAAGTCACTGTCTCGCCGATGTTAAGTCAAGTCGATGTCAAGTTCAAGTTCAAATTCAAGCTCTAGTCACAAGTCACATCCGAGTCAAGCCATAGTCTCGTCCAAATGTCACCTTTCTTTAAGTCACTTTTCAAGTAGCACTTTTCTAATAGACCCTTTCAAATTCAAAGACTCTCTCAAATTATGTCTTGAACCAGACCTAGACAAGACCCATTCAAACTCAAAGGCTCACTCAAATCATGTCTAGAACCAGACCTAGACAAGGCCCTTTCAAATTCAAAGGCTCATTCAAATCATGTCTAGAACCAGACCTAGACAAGACCCTTTCAAACTCAAAGGCTCACTCAAATCATGTCTAGAACCAGACCTAGACAAGACCCTTTCAAACTCAAAGGCTCACTCAAATCATGTCTACAACCAGACCTAGACAAGACCCTTTCAAATTCAAAGACTCTCTCAAATTATGTCTTGAACCAGACCTAGACAAGGCCCTTTCAAAGGCTCTCTCAAATTATGTCTTGAACCAGATCTAGACAAGGCCCTTTCAAAATGACTCTCTCAAATTATGTCTTGAACCAGACCTAGACAAGGCCCTTTCAAATTCAAAGGCTCTCTCAAATTATGTCTTGAACCAGACCTAGACAAGGCCTTTTCAAATTCAAAGACTCTTTCAAAATGACTCTTGCCCCTTTCTCAATCTCAAGGTCACAAGTTACAGGTCAACATTGCATGCAAATTTCTCTAGACATAAAAATAGACCTATGTCGTCACCAAGGTAGTCCTTAATTCTGAATTAGGGCTATCATTTTCAAGTCAATGCTTATTTCCTCGGAAAGCATGGGATGCGTCTGCATTTCTCCCAGTCAGCCGAACGAAGAATGATCGCTCGAGGACCCAAACCGCATGGGACACGGCTACAGGTAAAACTAACCGTTGTTTTGCAGGTACCGGCGAAAAAGGGCAACCCAAGGTCGCAGAACGTCTTGCGTTGCTCTCCGTCCCGAATCGAATACTTTGACTTTCGTCTTACGAGACTTACGTCTCTCCAGACTCAGTCAAAGTGGGGGCTTCTGTAGACACCTAAATGTGTCTCCCCAAATGAGTAATTGATGATGAAATATACCACGTTTCGTGATTGATTCGATTCCGAAAAGGCGCAGCTGAACTCGTAGAAATTTCAAATATGTGAATTCACACTCGAAATCGTGAGGCGAAGGTCAATCAAGAGGCCAAAAGAATTTTCTTTAATCATTTTCTATTTTTTCGGAATTTTCTGTTAACTATAAGATTTTTTAAAATAATTTACACTGGCGATTCTCATGATTTCTATTTTTCATCACATTCCTCACATTTTTCTGAGTTCGCCAGTATTTTTAGATTATTTTTCTGATTTTTCTATGATTTTCTATGAATTTTGCAATATTTACAAAACATCAAAATACGCAGAATACGCAGAAAATACGTAAATAATCAGAAAAGATACGTGGAATGTTCCAGAATCTCCTAGAAATATACTTTCTTGCAGAAGGGGACGTCTAGAATAATCCACAATCTCAGAAAATCGAGATGTTTGGCAAAAATTTATTCCGAATCAAAATATTTTCGTTTTTTGGAAAAATACTAGAAGCGTATATACGCAGAGGCCTGCGTATATACGCAGCTCCCTGCGTATATACGCTCGTTTTTTCCCTCTTCGTGCCTATAAATACCCTTTGCCTCACGACTTTTGGGGGGACTTGGACGAACCCTTGGGAGAATTTTCACGATTCAACACTTCACGACACGATTTCACAACTTCAAAAACTCTCACATAGTCTCTTGTCCCATACACATACACATTCAAATACGAGTCTCGCGCCCCTTTTCGAATCGATTTGACGAACGAAATCAAGGTATAACTCTGAGATTACTCACCTAAGACATCTCTTTTTGACTCTTTTTAATTCCTTTTGACACTTTTAATTTGACTAATTATTATTACGAGTTTCAATTTAATTAACACAATGTAGAAACCAACTCTTGAATCATCTCATGTAAATATGTAGGATTGTTTTTCACGTTTTCAAATTCATTTATCATCATCTTGTCACAATTTATTATTATGCATATTGTTATTGTCAATACTAACGCGTTTACTTGTCTCGATTAGCAATTCAATCAAAGGGCGTTTCCTTTTAGTTTTACTCTAACAATTTGCTTATTCGCAGTGACAAGGTGAGAAGGACACACATGTATATTATCATGCTTACTAACTTTGTTTTTTCATGTTTCGTTTGTACATATTCTATCACACTTGTACATATTGCTTAATCAAGACCGGAATTCAATTGCTTGTCACATTAAAGTCAGATAATCATGGACGACCGGTTTTATAGGCACCTTATTAATATTGACTAACAATCAAGTGATCGCCTTATCCATGGTAGAAGTCATTGTTTGTACATAATAGCAACCCACCTAGTAATATTAGGTTAGTGCGCTCTCAAGATCAAATCGATAAGTTTTCTTGAATTCAATTGTTATGACTTATGGAACTACAATGAGACCGAGTAGAGGCCGCTACATGCGGGCGGATTGGGTTACTGATTCAATCCGTACCATGTCCCCGAACCCACACTTTGGTTACTGGACCTATTTGTGGGGCCACTAGTTTGGCACCAATGTTTCGGGCGTCCGTGAATAACCTATATAGGCACGGTGGCGATCCCCTTGACTTGACAACACACCCCAACGCATTCACATGCGGATTCCATGGCTCAATTCCGTGACACTGAAGCTAAGGTCAACCCCCTTGAAGGGGGTGAAGCCCTACAGACGAGTTCCTTGAGCTTGCTCCTCCAKCTGCTAGGCATGCTCAGAACTTGATGCCCCCTAGAGCTGGTCAGGTAGGGAGCGTTTTACTTGCTCGATTTCGTCTTTTCATGCCAGTATTCACTCATGTGCTAATTTGCTCGTCTTGCGAAATAGATGCATCGGGCAGGCGTCATGAGGTTGCTAGGAGTAATAGATGCCTAGAGACACTCCTATTGTCAGTTGAGAGACTTGGTAAGTGCACCAAATCTTGTAATTTCAATTCTTTGCAAGGTTAGGAACCCATTTTTGACTTAAAAATCCTTTGCAGATTCGTCAGGGCGACGATGAGGATGCTGGCGTCGATGGTGCTGCACGGATGAGACAAGTCCCTAACCGGGGTGGAGCTTCAACTTCCTGTTCTCATCCTGGAACTTCGTCTTAGTTTACCGTACCAAGAACCTCTGCTATATTCTCTTTCCCCGATGAGTTACTGGACGAGTCTTCCTTGCAAGTGTTGTTGTCACTCAATTTTTTGACRTGTTGCGAGCAGTAGATGTACCTGTCACCTGTAGGGAAGGGGGGTGACCCTAGCTTTACATTTGTTGATTTTAGGACTTAGCTTAGACCTACTTAGACTTATTTGTTGAATTTTGCTTGACACGACTTAACTCGACTCTAGTTTAGACTTGGGTGTTTGTGTAAATACGCCTAGACTTGTGGATGACTCTAGACATAGCTCGTTTTGTAATGCCGAGTTTTGATTACAATTTGCGAAAGCCAACTTGCTAACTAAATGCAATGCATGTAATTAAACTTCTAAGACGACGTCGATTGTCTTGTGTTGTTGTGTATGTTGCATTGCGTTATTGAGACGAATGTCGATTCATTCCTTCTTGAAAATGCAAGGAAGGACGTAGGTTGGACCAAGAAATACGTGTCAAAATGAATGGGAGCAACTAGAAGGAGCAAAGTCGGCCAAAATAAGCCCAAACTGGGCGCAATAGCACCCAGGCTGGGCGTAATTACGCCCAGAATCGAGCCATTTTTGCTCGAATTTCGATTTTAGGCAAGTTTGTTCGGCCTAATTGCTTATAAATAAAGGTTTATGCACGCCTTAATTCATTCATTACAACCTCCTTAGTGCTTAAAAACCTCTCTTACATTGCTTTAGTCTTCATTTAATTCATTACATCGAAGAATTTGCAACAAATCAAATGGAGAGAGACTTTGCTAATGCTTTGAATGATGTGCTTCGAAACTTGGATGCTCGTGAAAGGGAGGACCTTGCAAGGTTGAATGGTGACATTCTCTTGACTTTAAGATATGTAAGTCTCGATACTAACCTTCTTTATGCTGCTATAAGCCTGTGGGACCCACTAATTCCTTGCTTTCGTCTTCGGGACAAGGAAATTGTTCCTTTGCCTGAGGAACTTTGTGCTATTATTGCCAGGCCTTTTGTAAGTCTCCCTTGTATCCCTAATACTGCTGATCGCTTTGTTGACGAATATGAGCAATACTTGAGACTTATTCCAACTGTTTCACGACGCATAGTGCATGGTCGGGAAATTGACTTCCTTGCCTTAGTTGATTATATTGCTAGTAATGCTTCTTGCCGTAGAATTTACCGTAGACGTGCAATTATGATTTGCTTGTTTGTGCGCTTCTTAATTGTTCACGGCAAGCCGARTGTTGGTCATGCTAGCATCATTTCTATTGTTGAGCAATGCGAGGCTAGCCGTACTCCTATGTCGTTGTGCACGGGGAAGTTATTCATGATGCTTGACCGTCCCAAAAAGGATGCACATGCGCCTTTATCTGGATGCCCCGTTTTGTTGCAGGTACAATACTTTTTTCTGAATATTTGCAAAATAGTGCATTTATACAAATATTATTGCTTGTTTATTGAAGTGATGACGAAATATTGCACATGCTGCTATTTCGTGACAGATTTGGCTGATGGAGCGTTTGAGCCTAGTTGAGGCGCCCCAGAATCCTGTCAAATATTCTGCTAAGGGATTCTTCTCCCATAAGAGGGTCCAAGTCAACAAATCTCAGCATGAGTGGATTCTCTTCCTTGTTGACCGTGGCATTCTCGTGCGGTGGACTATCCGTTGGTGGGGTATTAGGAGTATGGTGCATACTCGCTTGTATTCATATGTGCGCGTGGCTAGCTTGTCTGCGTTGGCCTTTTATTTCCCTTCAAGGGTGATGAGGCAATTCGGGAAAGTTCAGCTTATTCCCGCTGTTGACACAGTTCGTCCTAAGGACAAGCGCATGCATTCGGGCAATGTAATAGAGTGGGAAAAATATTGGGAATCCCATTCTACACTTGAGGTGACCYCACTTGCTCGRGGTGATCACAAGATTTCTGCTCATTATCGTGTCTGGATGAATGCCACTAATGTGATGGGTCGTGCTGAGGCAAGACGTGCGGAGCAGAAAGACCATGTCAAGAGTAAGATACTGGACTGTGACTCTATTGAGACCCCTACTACTAAGTCTAGAGTTGTTTCTGCTAAGGACAAACTTGGTCCTAAGAAGGTGYCAGTTTGGAATAGGCTTGAAAGACTTCCTCCTTTGAGGATTGACTCAAATGTTGCTGAAAGAAGACTTAGGCCTAAAGAGGTGCTTGGAGGTGATGCTAAAGGAAAAGGGAAGGCTGTTGTGGAAGATAGACCCAAGAGACGCAAATCGGTGAGAAAGCCTAAAGGTGAGAGCTCAGGTACAAAGAAGGATGACGCCAAGGAGCAAGAAGAGGAGAGGAAGGAGTGATTGCTTTTTTCCACAACTCTTGTTTAATTTAATGTTAGTTTTATTTATGAGTTAATAAAGTGATTGGCCTGCGAACCGCTTTTGCATGTAATAAGTGAACTTTGGAACTTGAAGTTTCCTTTTATGTCGTGATTGCTCAACTTTAATTACAAGTAGTAATAAATTACAAACATGCATTGCTTTTTATATATTTTTTTTTACTTTGAGCATGTTGAAGAAAACTTCGTCCAATTGCCGCTTGAATGTTGTTTACTTGCTAATCCCAAAACAAGTAGGGCCCTTGTTATTGTGGTCGAGCCCCATTGCGAGGCTGCCTACGTATCCCATAAGGAATCAGGCTATCCGTAGTTCAGATGCATGGTGCTATTGTATTGTTGAGATGCAGTGAGCGTGTATCCCTTAGATGTAGTACTTCTTGAGTTGCTCTAATTTTTGGCCGTAATTGCGTCCAAAACTAGGCGTAATAACGCCTAGTATTGCCCTGGATTTCGAATAGTGTGATTGCGATGAAATAATATCGTAATATAATCGTACATGATTTTATACAATTACGGTCTGATATTMTTGCAATTGTGGCAGATATTATTGTGATATTCGGGATTGCTTTACCTTGAATAGCGAGATTGTAATGAAATAATATCATAATATAACCGTATAAAATATATACGTGATTTTATACAATCACAGTTGATATTATTGCGATTGAGGCTGATATTAACATGATGCTCGGGGTATTTGGCTTCCTCGGGAAGCTTGTCTCGAGGCAAAATATCCCGGGATGTCCTGCTTTGCTCGGTTTTGCGTTTTTGCTTAAGAAATTCGTAAATATTAAACCATAAATCGAAAAATTATGGAAAAAATATGTAAAATTTTGTTGTGAAAAATAGTGTGTTGTGTTAAAAATTCATAAATTTTGGAATTGTTTTCATAATTTAGTTAACTATCGCAAAATTAATTAAATTGCTGAAAATTTCGAAAATTGCCAAAAATACTTTGAAAAAATTCAGAAAAATTCCGAAAAATTCTAGAAAAATGTTTAAAATAAGTTAAAATTATTTGAAAATTAAAACTTTTTTTTGAGGTGCWAAATACTTGGAAGAGGTATCTAGTGCAAGGGAATCTGTCTTTTTTAGGGCCTGTCAAGGTCCTAGCTCTCTCGATTTGACTTGTGTGTTGCGAGGGGTGTCTTATCATTGGCCGTTTTRGGCTAGGGACAAATGTATGTATCTACAGAAGTTATTGATGGAAAAGCCACACTACTTGTTACTTGAATAACTGGACTTGTGTTTGCAATTTGTGGCAGCTTAGTGGCATTCCATGTAAACATGGAATGAGGGCCGTAATTATGGATGGTTTAGATCCACTGATGTATTGTATTATTATATGATTTTCCTCCCATTTCTCTTGCTATATCGAATGGTTTTTGGCCTTCTTAAGGCCCTCTTTGCTACTAATGTTGTTTGTTTAGTGTTTGAGTAAGTTTTAGGTTGCTTTCATTTATTTGGAGTGATTTTGGAGCTTATTTGCAAACATTACGGAGTTTATCAAAAGTAGCAATGAGCTAGGAGTGGAGCAACGCAAGGAAGTTGATACATGCTCACTCTTTTGACCATAACTTTTGTTTCGTTCGTCGGATTGGTGCGATTCCCCAGCTGCATTGGAAACTAGACTTCGAGAGCTTCGATTTGGTAGGTCACATGCGTTGATTTGGATCACCGGAGCTCGAGATATGCCTCTTGAGATGGACGATTTCTGCTGCCAAAACCATATCCGATCCGATCGTGATCACACCCGATCCGATCGGATCGAGGCCCCGATTCTGCACTTAAGTGGCTTTTAAATTAGCTTTTAAATGAAGGGCATGATTGTAATTTAGCAAAGTTTAGTTTAATTTAGATATTTTCTGATGTTTAAAGGCATAGAAATCCTAATTCTATCATAATTATTATTCTATTATTCTAGTTTAACATCAAAGGAGAGAATTTTCCCCCAATTCGTTATTTTGTCAAGAACCCTAGTTTTTGGTCTTTCAATGAAATCAATCATTCAATCATCAATTGCAACCCTTCTTTTGGTAATTAATTTCTTTCTTTAATTCAATTCCTTTATTGCTTTCAATTATTCATACTTTTGATTATTGCTTGAATTGGTTTTAGCTATTAATTATTACTTCAAATTATTTAGGGCTTTATTTTTGTATTTGATTATTCTGCTTTAATTAGTTCTCCCATATTATAATCATCAATGTTTAGTGCAATTATGAGTGAGTAAGTCTAATTCTAGAGCGATTGGGGATCTATAGCAATATGATTGATTTATTAATTGGTTGATGCAATTCATGGCTTGGCTTTAATTAAATTCCTATTTGATTGTTCTTCATGTTATTCCAATTAGGTAGTGCACGACTTAAATTGCGAATTAGATTAGTCACGAGTTTCTAGATCTAGCGATTGAAACTTAATACAAGATCTACATCAATAGGTAGAAACGAGACTTTCCTAGGTCGAAAGATACGGTTGGAGTAGTTCTATATGGTTTAATTGATTCGAGAGAACTTTAAATCCTGTTTGATTATGCCATTCTATGAATTTTGATGGCCAAATCGTTGTCAATTACTGCTATAGTGAACCATAACTCTAGATTCTTTTATCATATAGTTAATCTCTTCCATTAATCGTAGTCATTAGTTTTAAGTAGTTTCAAACCACAAATAACATTCTTCTTGCTAGTTTAGATGCTTTTATTCAATTAATCAGTAGTTGTTGTTTCCTCGTGGATACGATCCTGTTACCACTAACTGCAGGTTAGTTATAATAGGTATTTTTGATAGGTACGCGACAAGCCTGTCATCCACATAAGTTTGTGCATCAAGCTTATTATGTGTCTAGGTACAAGATAGCTTATGGTGCTTCAATCAAATCAATCCTAGACATTGACCAATGGCCTGACACAAAATTGCCTAGCATTAAACCACCACTGTTGAAGAGAAAGGTGGGAAGACCTGCTAGGAACAGGAGAAGAGGAGAAGAGGAGGAGAGGAAAGGTAGGAGGAGCAAAACTGTCAAGTGTGGCAATTGTGGGAACTTTGGACACAACACCAAGACATGCAAGGATGGACTAACACAGTCTCAGCAAAAGGAGAACAATGCATCTGGCTCATCTGCAACTGCTCAACTAAAAGCTGCTACTGCCTCATTTGGAACCAAAACCAATGCAAAGAGAAAGAGCAGCAGCAACAATGCAACAGCATCCAAGAAGAAGAAGACATAATTTATGTATTAAGATTTTGGGAAATTTGTTTGGCAACATTAAGACCTGTTAGATTTGTGGCTTTTGGATTTCAGACTTCATTTATGTTTTTTTTATGCAATCAGACTTCATGCATGTATTTTGATATGTTCATCTTTTGGATTCATGAAGTTTATGCAATGTGCTTTGTTACAATTAAGCTTTCATGAAATTTATGCAAATTACTAAGACTTGTTTGCTGTAATTTCAGGCTAAACAACTTGTATATTCAGAAGAAGTAATTGAAAACATAAAACTTCTCAACTCAATTTCATTCAACAACATGTCAACATATATGACAATCTAAAACTAACCAACTCTAATACAAAAACTTCTATGCTAAATTAAATTGAAAACAATACAAGAAACAAAAACCACAAACAATAATGCAACAATTATCTTAACCCCAAAAGTAACAGTGTTCTTCAATCCCCCCCCCCCCCCCAAACACTGTATATTATATGAGATTTGTTCATTAATATGCACCATGCTTCCTCGAAGAATAACATTTAGATCCTCCATCAACGAATCCTCTTCTTCGACCCACTTATATTTACCACGAGCATAGCACTTGTAATATGGTCTGCCTGGATTTTTGCCGCTATTCGTGAAAATCACATTAAACTTCTTCAACGGCTGACAACTATTGCAATTTCTAATCTTCACCCAAACTTCGCCATTCTTCACAATGTTAACAGTGGATGAACCAGTTGAATGTTGAGACATTTCCTAAGATCTGGAGTCAAACACGAAAAATCTTCAGAGAATGAGAGACGAAAAACAATGAAAAAAAGAAGATGAAGAGACTTTGTAATTTAAACCCACTGAACTTGAAAAGAATGACAACGATTCTTTTTTAAACCCTTAACCATATGCTAAACTTGAGTTAGTGTAAACAAAACACACTTAATGGACAAATAATGGGACTTAACAACTAAACCTTAATTAATGTCACGTTTAGGATTAATTAAGTGAAATAAGGCTACAATTGGGAATTAAAAAACTGGTAGCTATCACTGGGATTTCGTAAATACTGGTAGCTACCATTGGGAATTTCCCAGAGATTAATGGTGTTAATTTTTCATTAGAATAAGGGTATTTGAGCTATTTTCTTTAACGTGAGGGGGGTACTTGGAGCATTTTTTAAAACAAGAATTACATAATGACGAATAATTGAAGTGGTTAAAGCTTTTCTCGGAGATCACGAGATTTCATCCCCGCCATTGCCACTCTCTTATGACAAAGATGGTAAAATCTCGAATTTATATACGGAGTAGACTCTATTAATGAGTCGGAGGGCAAAAGCTTTAACAACCTATAACATCAGGAAAGAGCAACAATGGCTGCTATGGCTCACTGTATTTCGCCAATAAACCCAAACCTCTTCTTCTCTCACCTCACTTCTCCTCCAAAATCATCACCCCTTTATCCAAACTTAACTACACTCCCCACCACTCGAATTCGCTCCTTCTCACTCGCTGTTGATTCCACTGCTTCAGCTTCCGTTGACAAAAAAGAGGGCAAAAAGCTTCTGCTTGAAGTCAAGGATCTCACTGCTGTTATTGCCGATTCTCAGCAGAACATTCTTAATGGTGTTAATCTCACTGTTTATGAAGGAGAGGTTCGTTTATCTTCTCTTTTATCAATTTAATCAATCACCTTAATTAAATATATAATTGAATTGGTATGTTTTGAATTGATATTCAGTTATTGTTGTTTGATGTTTAATTGAACATTTCACACTGCATATTCGGGAAATAAAAATAAAAATATAATCTTCAACTTTTCATGGACTATTGGAAAGCTTCGTTACCACAAATTAGTGTATATTAGTGTAGTTTGTGTAGTTTTGCTTCACTGCTTGCAATTTTACTTGTTCACTGCTAAAGAATTTAGTAGCATGAACTGTTTTTGCGAATTCCGAATAAAATAGGTACCATTGGGCATTCTATACCTACAATCTGTTGTTATAACATAGGCAGATTTGTCAATTTGTTGATATCTTTTTCGCGGGATGAGAAGCAAATTTGCACAATGACACGTCTCGAAGCAGTGATATATTTGCTTCTAATACTGTTTAAGTGATTGTAGGTTCATGCAATCATGGGGAAAAACGGTTCTGGGAAGAGTACATTCTCTAAGGTTAGTTTGTCATTAGTAATGTGCATAATTGGCTCAATTGCACAATACATTAAATGTGCATACTTTGCCTTCATGAGCCCCTCACTTCCTGCCATAATGGTTATTTTTATGACTTTTGTATGATTGTATTGCAACAAGGACATCTTCTGCTGCTTAGTTTTTCAACGCTTGTTGCATTTTTTTACTTCAAATGCTGCAAGTAATGTTGCCAGATAATCTGTTGTATTTATCCTGCTTCTTGGCATATGAGAGTAGTGTAAAACTTTATCAATAGCGTGATGAAGTGGGGTTTGTAGCTTGTATTTGCACTTGACGAGTTCACTTTCCATACATACAAGTTTGAGTTTATATATGAGTAGTTTGGTATTGTAGGTTCTTGTTGGTCATCCAGATTATGAAGTTACCGGAGGGACCATGACGTTTAAAGGTCAAGACCTACTTGAGATGGACCCAGAGGAGAGATCTCTTTCTGGTATCTTCATGAGCTTCCAGTCACCAGTTGAGATTCCTGGAGTGAGCAATGCTGATTTTTTGAACATGGCATATAATGCCCGTCAAAAAAAACTTGGTCTCCCGGAGTTGGGTCCAATAGAGGTATCAGTTATTATATCTTAAGCATGAGTTTTGTTTAGCTTTGTCATTGAATAAATTTGTCAATATTGTTTTTGAGTCAAGCTGAGTAATGGACACTTTCCAGGATGGTATTTCCAATCTTCCTGTAATCCTGTTGTGTTGATAATTTCAATTTCTTCTGCAATCTCATCCTTTTGTTTTTTCATGTGAATGTAATTTTAGTTTGCTGATATAAGAACCAAGTACATGCTAAAAATTAGAGGTAATTTATCACTTCAGAATGGTAGTAATCCGCCCAGTCTGAATATTTTCTTTTATACATGGTCGTTTAGAGACCTGCAAGGATATTGAACACATTGTGTGTTATATAATTTTACTCTTTAGTGCCTAATTGCCTATCCTTTTTGCTTGTGAAAAAAGTACAACTTGCTGAGTGCTGACTCATTTTCACTTAAATTGCACTTGAATATGCTTCTGAAATAGTAGTGTAGCATGCTGAATCATGTGTCCCGAGTTTTCCTTTTCTAATGGCTATTGATCATGTGATGAAGGTAAAGCTCATGAGTTATGTTTGTGAGATATTTACTCAAGAGCATTCTGGTGAAAGTGTGCAGTCTATAACACCAATTATTGATTTTTACCCTTCGACTTCCGTAACAAAGTAAATGCAATAGATTCCATATTTGTCTATAATTGAAAAAAATGCAACAATTTAATTTTTTCTATTTTAGGTAAACTTTTTAGTGTGAAAGTATCAAAATGTCCTCAAAAATAATAATAATAAAGGATATTACCTCTCTAACTTAGCTCATTTGCATGGGTTCTCTTAAAATTTTGAAATTTTCACATGTATCCTTGTGTTTTGGCTATTAATCCATATACCCCTCTGTTTTTGAAAATGTCGTAGCCTCGTAGGTACCTAGGAAGTTAGACTTATTCCCCAAATTGCCCTTACTCTATTGGAAAAGTTAACACAATTAGTTTAATCCTTAATCTAACCCTTAAATCATTCTCTCTCCTCCATTCTTCAAATCTCAATTCCCTCAATTCATCGAAGATATCCTCGTACTTAATTTCTCAAAATAGGACTGGAGAGTGTCATCGGAAATCATTTGGCAGTGCGCGATGATGGGTCAATTGTGGGAGAAGTGAGTAGCGGTCGCCGTGGCAGCACGCGRCAATCTTTAAGCAGTAGGGGCAGTTCACGCAGTCTTCTTCGCTGTGAAAATTTGTCGCCAAGTGTTCCGCCATTGTAAGTGCCTTGAGTGTGATGAGTTTTAGGGTTTTGTGGCATAAATTAGGGTTTAAGAAAGAGGGATTGGCTGTGCTTTTTGTGGCTGTGGTTGACTATGGTTTTGTAGCTGTGGTTTTTGGGTTTCGTCAAGTTGTTGCTGGGTTGGGTGGCGGTGGTATGCTTGGGTGGCTGTGTTTGGTTGCTGGTTGGGATGGGGTTGGTTGGGCTAAACCGGCTTGTGGTGGCGCTCATGGAGTGGGGAAAGGAGAGAGACATAATCAAATGTTAATTACATTATTTAGGTGTTTCTAGGAAATAAGTCATTTTTGGGATTTAATTAAAATTAGAAAGGGTTAAACTTAACACCATTAGTTTTCCGTTAGTAATAAGGTCATTTGGCTAACATGTTTAACCTCATGGGTACCTACGACATTTCCAAAACACAGGGTATATGGATTAATAGGCCAAAACTTAGGGGTAGAGTATATAGGAAAAAAATCCCTAAACTTTTCACATTTTCTCTCCTCTTAACTTAAAAACCAAATAAAATAATTTAAATTTTTTCTCTAGTAGTCCATGACTCCATGCCTAACCCTATTGTTGCATTAATAAACTTTTTTAAAAAATAAATTAGTATTCCACTTTTGCGTGATTTTATGTTGGCTTGTGCACATTTTAATTCTATATATCAGGCATGTTTGGTAAAACCAACAGTAGAGGTATCAGTAGTGGTAAAGGTAGATGTCAAGTTGTAGGGGATAGTTGTCGACTAGTCGCGATTGAAGTTGATTGTTATTTGTTAGTGTTTAGCAAAATTAGCCGTAGTTGGAGTAGTATATTATTAAAAATATGATAACTAGTAGAGTAAATTGTAGCGTTTGAGAAAAGCTACTCTTAAACGCTAAAAATAGTAGCTTTTGTAAAACTCTACCTGAATGCTACAAGCTACCATGGACATGGACACCTACTTTACCAAACACTGCTATTTAGATTTAATAGAGTTTTGACTTGGTCTAAACTCTAAAAGTTACCTCAAACTCTACATCCAAACACACCCATCGTGTCACGGTCCTAGTGTTCTGACGCTGGAACGTGTGGCGCGCTTTAACCTTGTGAGGCGAAAGCGCAAGCCTTCTCGCAGAACGGGGCCTTACGAGCACACATCAACGTAAGGGGAATCACTTTTGGATGCGAGTTTTCGGGCGTTTGGGACGGTCGACTACGTCAAAGCGGGCCCAAGCGGGATCCGGACTCGGGAWTTTGTATTTGAGTTGGGGGGATTTGGGATTGGAATGCTAAAAATATAATGCAAGCACAATATCTATAAAGAMRTAAAGGCATTAAATCATTAGCATGGGTAGGAGGAATGCTTGTGTGAATATACTCATCTCATATATCACCTTCCCCTTAAAGAGGTTAAATTAAATGAATACATTTGCCTCTAGGAGACACGACTTAAACCGTACTGCATCTAAAGACTTAATTCTAAGGCGCTTGTGGGGGCGACGYGCAGGAAGCGCCCACAAGGCGAGACTCTAGACTTAGAAAAACATTAAAAAGGGTCGGGACCTAACATCCTCCCCCACTTAAGCTGTCGACGACCTCGTCGACTTACAAACATTACAAAAGGAAAAGGAAAAATCTCCTATCCTAAACTTGGTTTCTTTTGCTGCGCCGTTGTCTTCAGGCTGAATATGCTTCTGGAGTCTTCTTTCTTTTGCAAGCTCGTGCGCTTTTGGTGAGCGCACTTCAGTCTTCTTCTTTTGTTGCAGGCGAGCTGCTTTGTCGTTGCCGCGAGTCTGGTGCCTTTTCTTCCATGATGTTTGAGTTTCATGGGTCTTCTTTTGGTTGGGCTTCATCATCTGCATTGCTGAGAGTTGTCGCCTTTTGCTGAGTTCTTTTGGAGGACCTACTATCGGGACTTGGTGGTCTGGACCGTCCACGATCATGTAGTCCATAACTAGTATCACCATTGTTCGGCTGCTTCTGAAGAAGTCCATTCTTATAACCAAGTCAAAATCATCCATGTTGGTGACAGTGAAGTCTAGTTTCCCTTGCCATCCGTTCACTGGTGCGGGCACTTGTTTGGTGATACCCATTATCGGTCTCTCCTTGGAGTTGACGACCTTCATATTTGAATTTTCCTTGGTGATGGTCAATCTAAGTCGTTTTGCTTCTTTGGGATCCATGAAGTTATGCGTCGCACCTGTGTCCACGAGGGCGCGCGCCTTTCGTCCAGCCAAGTGAATATCAGCATACATCAACCAACATCAACCAACCTGGTGGTGTCTTCTTGTGCCTTTTCTTTTTCTTTGCCCATTGCGTACATCATGTACACAGCTCCACATCGAGCGGGCTCCTTGTCTTCGTTGGTTTCTTCTTCCTCTTCTTCAACCTCGTCCTCCTTGTCAGACTCCTCTTCTAGAGTCATGGCCGAGCAACGTTGTTGAAGTTTGTCAATCTCGCCTTTGTGTTTGCATTCCCACCATTTGTGTGGGCCTCTGCGCTCAATTTGCTTCTGTCGAAGGATGGTCCTTTTGGAGTCCATGATGAACCCGATTTACTTTGTGATGGCTGAGATGACCCTGATTTGTTGTAGTCGCCTYCCCCACTTTTGCTTCGGTTTGAACCTGTAGAGTTTGAGGACACACGCGAGCCGCTCGCAGCGCTCTTTGGAGAGCTTGGAGTGGGGTTTGAGGGGCGTGCTGAAGAGTCTTTCTTTTCTTAGCTTTTCTCCTTTCCAAAGGAGTAGTCGACGAGTCTCTTCGCTGCGCTCACAGCTGCCGAGAGGGTGGTGAGATTTTGCCTCMTCAATTCTCTTTGGGCCCATTCTTTCAACCCGTAGATGAACTTGAAGAGACGATCTTGTTCGCTCATGTCCTGGATGTCGAGCATACATGTGGAGAACTCACGCACGTAGTCTCGAATGGAGCCCGTTTGCTTGATTTCCTGCAACTTTCTTCGGGCAATGAATTCTCTCATGAACTCCTTCTTGAACTCGTCCCATGTATCAATTTTCAGCTTTCTAGCCTCAATCTCCGGCGTGCTTGGTGCGCCACTAGAGCTTGGCATCATCAGCAAGATGCATGACCATGACCACTGTGTCAATCTTCAAGGATTCGTCTAGCTGACTAACCTTGAAGAACTGTTCCATGTCGAACAAAAATTTTTGCACTTCCTTGGCATCGTGGCCGCCGTTGTAGTCCTTCGGCTTGGGCACTTTGATCTTGGGTGCACCAACGCCTTGGGAAACTTTCCCTACAACGTGCTTCATCTCATCACATTTTTCCAGCGCTTCATCGGCTTGGTTGCAGACAAAGTTCAATTGCTCCTGTATAGCGTCTTTCTCCGACTTTAGTACCTGGACCATAGCTTCCAGGCTTTCAATCATCTTGGCTTGCTCGATGACAATGTGTTCGAGCCGAGCCCATTCTTCGGACTTTCCTTCTAGCCMMGCTATTCTTTCTTCCATCGTTTCGCGACTCATTTTTCCTTTTTCGGGACTCCATGTGTTTTTTCGAACCTGGCTCGAACTTGGCTCTGATACCAACTGTCATGGTCCTAGCGTTTTGACGCTAGAACGTGCGGCGCGCTTCAACCTTGTGAGGCGAAAGCGCAAGCCTTCTCGCAGAATGGGGCCTTACGAGCACACATCAACGTAAGGGGAATCACTTTTGGAAGCGGGTTTTCGGGCGTTTGGGACGGCCGACTACGTCAAAGCRGGCCCAAGCGGGATCCGGACTCGGGAATTTGTATTTGAGTTGGGGAGATTTGGGATTGGAATGCTAAAACTATAATGCAAGCACAATATCTATAAAGGCATTAAATCATTAGCATGGGTAGGAGGAATGCTTGTGTGAATATACTCATCTCATATATCACCTTCCCCCTAAAGAGGTTAAATTAAATGAATACATTTGCCTCTAGGAGACACCCACAGAGGACTTAAACCGTACTGTATCTAAAGACTTAATTCTAAGGCGCTTGTGGGGGCGACACGCAGGAAGCGTCCACAAGGTGAGACTCTAGACTTAGAAAACATTAAAAACGGTCGGGACCTAACACATCGTCTATGATGTGTTTTCCTTTTTTTTTTTTTTTTTTTTGTATAATGTAAATTTGTGTTTAATGTTTTCATTGTTTAACTTTTAGTATCCCTTTTTCTATCTTTTTTGCAGTTTTTTAGCCACGTCTACAGCAAGCTCGATCTGGTGAACATGAAGATGGATTTTTTGAATAGAAATGTTAATGAAGGATTTAGTGGTGGAGAAAGGAAACGGAATGAGATTCTGCAACTTGCGGTATATCCTACTTTTTTACATTAGTGATCATGAACAAGGGCTCTTACAACATGTGTAACTGACATCTGTAACTATTCATTGCCAAAAGTAAAATAAAACTTTTCCTAGGCCATTGTAGCAAGTTGTTTCCAAGTATCACTAATAACTTCATCTGCAAAATGCAGGTTTTGGGTGCTGACTTGGCAATACTAGATGAGATTGACTCTGGGTTAGATGTTGATGCACTTCAAGATGTAGCAAAAGCAGTAAATGGCCTTTTGACACCAACTAATTCTGTGTTGATGATCACTCACTATCAGCGTCTTCTGGACTTTATAAAGCCTACTTACATTCATATCATGGTTAGTGAATTATTTAAAGGGTTGCTTTTGAAATTTTGTTTGTTTTAAATTAATAATTATCGTTATTTTGATAATGTAGAAGTAAATAACTTTGTGGTTCCTTATATGTGGTGTAGCTATTCGATCAAAACTTCTTGGAAACTTAGGGTTTTTATGGTAATGAGATCTTGATCAGCAAAGGAATTTTAATTAATGGAAAAGGATTAAAAATAAAAAGACTTCCAATCTAGTTTTGCGTCAGATAAAACTAATAAAAGAAGGTTCAGCTTGTCTATCGAACCGAAGCCCTACTTACCCTAGTTTTCGCATGTATTCTTGAAAACGTTATGAACATGTTTACTTCCAACTCTCTTAAATCTAGGTGTTCAAATATAGCATTATCAACGATGATCTCAATGGATTGCATACTGTCTACCAAAAGCCACTATTTTGACAAGTATTTGGATAGCAGCTTGAGAGTGACTAGCTAGTAGTGCATAGTTTTCCAATCTTTTTAAAGTTACTAAGGAAACCTTCTAAATTAATCACCATAATTTAAGATGACTAATTATCTAGGTGCTGAACAGAAGTTTCATTAATCTTTATTTTAGTCTCTCTGGAGAGCTTTTTGGTACCTGATATTTTGATTGAGGGACAATCACAGAAATCTAATTGTTGCTATATAGTGGCTGAATTGAATGACCTGGATGTTTGAACAACTACAGAAATACGTTAATTTACTCTTCTGTCCGCTTCTCAACTACTATAAAATATAAATGGTAGGTATTAAAGAGTGAAGTCCATCGTTTCTGTCTGTCAATAACCTTTTAATGAGTCTCTTAGAAGTTAGAACACCTACTAAGCTTTAAAAAAAAAATTTACGGTGATCTGGATCAATCATTGCTGGATGCTAAAAAGTAGTGATCTTTTTTACTTATTTCTCAGTTAGAAGAGTTGAAGGGGAGCCTTGGCGCACTGTTTAAGGTGTTGCCTTGTGACTTTGAGGTCACGGAGAACCCTTAGAGCAGCCTCTTGTAAAAATTACAAGGGAAGGCTTGCCCCCTATACATCCTTGTGGTGGGACCCTTCCCCGGACCCTCGCCTCGCAGAAACGCACTTGTGCACTGGGCTGCCCTTTCATTTAGAAGAGTTGAATATACATGGACTATGATCCCTTGAAATCTATATATCTATATATCTATACTAAAGCAATCCCCACTAACATAATTTTTCCCTCCCAAACTTATTACTTTTTTATTTTTATTTGTTTACATTACATTTATTTCATTAGCAATTTTCTAGATACACTTATTTCATTGTTGACATTTTCTAATCATATGATTCAAATAATTTTTTAACTCCATATTTTTAAAACTAAATAAAYTAAATTRATTTGATTTGTTTATCAATTTTCAAATTTTAATTAATAGTTTTGTTACTAAGGCGGTAAAACCYCGTTYTTTTAGGCTGAAGTAAACTAAATCAAATTTGAGTGAATTGAAGTTGGGTGAAGTCAACTGAAGTTAGTTAAATTGAAGTGGGTTGAACTCAACTCAATTGAACTAAATAGAGCTTGAGTAAGCTGACCTAAGCTGAAGTAGCTGAAATAGAAGTGAGTTGAAGCAGCTAACTCAACTGAAGTTGGATGAAGTGAGCTGRATTGAACTGAAGAAATTGACTGATCTAAAGTACCATAAAATTAAGCTCTAAAGAATATGACTTAACTCATATTGTATTTTTTAATTACCACTACTTAAATTGAAAATTCGAGCATGTGCTCGGGTATTATCTAGTGATTTGATCAATTTGATCCCCATTTTAGGAACTCCATTATTTCATGCTATCTGTAAAAGCATCACCAATGTAAAAGCATTGCCAGTTTAGGAACTTCCTGCTTTTCTTAGGAAYTAAGATTGACTTGCAATGATATATTGCTGCTATGAGTGAAAAACATGAATCATAATTTAAATGGTCTTTTTTGCATGGTTGTCATGGTGACCTATAGATTTTATGTACCCTTGTTTTTAATGCAATTCATTTACTTGTATAAAGGACTTGAAAGGAAGAAAGTGGAAGTAAGTAAGTTAGTTGGTGATTTTGATTCAAGATAGATCTAGAAGTGAAAGGAAATGTAATGAATTGAGAAAATTCTCATTTATAAATTTTCATTTTCATTTCCTCCCAAAGCAGGTGGAATTTGAGAGGAAAGAGAAATTTTAACCAAACATGTTGACTTTTTCTTTTATCGTTTCTTTTCTCTCCCGTTCCCTAATTGTCGTCTTTTCATTTCCTTTACTCATAAAGTCATGATGAACCAAACAAGTTGTGGAGAAGAGAAAATATTCTTGTAGAAGTTAAGGCTATATCTGAATTTGAATTTGTTTAATAACCTTAAAACAAGTGGTAAGGGTAGCTATTAGCGATAGAGGTAGATGTCAAAAGCATAATTGTAGCGGTCGACCAATAGCGCTTGTAGTTTGTGTTTGTTGGTGCTTGGCAAAAATAATTAGTTGTTGAGATAATGTATAATAAAAAAATATATGATATTTTAACAATAACATAGCAGGCAGTAATATATAGTAGCGTTTGAAAAAAACTACTTCAAAAGCTATCTTTAATAACTTTTGTGAAACTCTACCTCAAAAGCTAAACGCTACCTTGCGTAATATTTAGGTTAGGTAGAGTTTAGACTTAGTCAAAACTCGAAAAGTAAACACACCCTAAACAAGTTGTGCGTAAGAATAATTTGTTTTTACAAGCTGTTGGTTGAACATTTAACGGTTTAACCAACATCTCTCTCTCTCTCTCTCTCTCTCAGCTCAAGTTATCTTGATCATTGATGCTTTGTGAATTATTTACCTTAGAGATATCAACTCTTTGTTCTTTATCTTTCAGGAAGACGGAAGAATAGTGAGGACCGGAGACATTTCTCTCGCAACAATCCTAGAGAAGGAAGGATACAAGGGAATAACAGCTGCTTAAGCATTATTCATGGTAATGATGCTCTTTGTCCCTCTCATTTGCTACCTTGTCTTATGACTCTTAACTTGTACGTGGATTAGAAATTATGCGACCTTTATTTCTTTTGTATTAGCGTATACTACCATGGTTATGCTAATTTTGTTGCACTCACTATTTATTATTACTATAGTAGCCCCGTTGTTGGATATCAATAGAAGGGCTAGGGGATAAATTTATGGTAATAGTAATATGTGGGAATTATTTTAGCTGCTCATTCATGCACTAAGGTTGCATCGCAATTTATTGTTCTGACCAAATCTTGGATTTCAATTTTGACTTGCAGTGCATGATCTGTCCACCTCTTTTGTTATAGTGTCCTAGATGCCAAATAGATTTCTTCCTAGCAGTAAGAGACTAAGAGTTGCTTTTTTTCAGTATCTCATTTAACCAGTGGTTCTAACAATTTTACTTTGTCCTTAGAGTTGACTCCGGAAAATTTCATGCAAGCAGCTGTTGAGATTCAGGAATTGATGCAGTATCAGGCCAGCTGATACATGAGGTGTGGAAGTGATTGCTAATTGGTCATGATTCGTATAGCTTGAGATTTTGCATAGTGTTTGTTGCTGTAATAACAAAGTATTTCAATTCTACAGCTTTGGCTGTTTTTTGGGTGGCATTTGATGCATATTGATTCGTCGTAAAATTGCTTTGGTTGTAGATGATATTTGTGTGGCATATATATGAAATAACGTCACAGATGTTGATCTAGATTCTTCATTTTTAAATGTTCTGTACAGTTGTGGAACTTGGCAAAGAGGTTATATATGTTCCAATGCTAGCAGTGTACAAACAATCCCGACATAATAGATTTGTCTTAAAAGTGCAAGATACTGGTAATGACTTGTATCACTTGTATTGTGGATTCACGGTACTTTTCAATTACTCAGCTGAGTAAAACATGTGCATTATGAATTACTGTACTTTTGTTCTTAGGTGGATCTGAATATTGTTAATTCTCTTGGGTACTTCAAATCGTTGAGCCTTAGAGTTTATTTTTAATGTACGTCAACTAATCAGTTATAACCTTTGAATCATGGTTGACAAAGGAATGATCTGTTGCAATTCAAGCTCATCCAAACCTCCACTTAACTGCTTGCTTCATTTGTATCGGTGCAACCATAGCTCACAACTATTCAACCACAAATTAAACTACAACACCCATACTCATCAACAGTTAACACTGCCATAGTTGTGCATCTATCGATCACTCACGACGGTAAAAATAATAAATAATAAATGATGCCATGTGTATGTACCCAAAACACAAATAAAATATCCTTCCCCCGTGTGATAAAATATTAACTACTTTGTGGTGCTCTGAATTCATCAAATACACAGCGTTACCAGTTTACCACACACTTACCAGAGATAGAAGAGCCAAAGCATGAATTATTGCTGCAATTGCAACAGTATCAATGACACTAACCAATTGCAATTGGGTGGCAATATACACCACTTTATTTCATTATATGTCRGATTTATTTATAATGTTTGAAAAGTCATGTCGATTATTACACAATTCGCAAACCACCACCAGCAGTCCAAAAAAAAGCATGAACTAGCATTCATATTATTATCACAAACTGTCCTATGCAGTAAGCATTTATATCTCCTGCCCTCCAGGGATATCAGCGCCTCATTTCGCCATATAACAGTATATCTTGCTACGCTGCCCAATTATTTGACCCTAAACTAAATTTTCCACCCTCAAATATATAATTGAGAGCGGCTATTAAAAAAATGCTCAACAACCTAATTAGCTAACAGAAATTTTGTCCCCCCTAAAAAGCAATTTGAATAAGCTACCCTAAGAAGTCGAGTCAGCCTCATTTTTTATTTTTTTAAAACATAACTAGATAAGAAGCCTAGCTAACTGGATATACTGAGGATCTGTACAGCCTGAGAAAGAACAAAGAAAGATGCAAATCTAACCTGTTGAAGCATATATACACAGCACTAACTCTAATTTTTTATAATTTTAACACTGCTGTAAAAACGCTTTAGATCCTTCATCGCCTTCTCTTCTATTTGAATAGAACGAATTGAAGAAGGCGAATCCACCTCGGGTTTGAACCAACGACTAGGCGTGCCAGAGTCAGAGGGTGATCCCTGCCCAGTAGTAACTGCAAATCCAGTTGTCCTTGTTTTCGGACTCTGTGC
Organism: Bassia scoparia; assembly: GCA_008642245.1. Taxonomy (NCBI): domain Eukaryota; kingdom Viridiplantae; phylum Streptophyta; class Magnoliopsida; order Caryophyllales; family Amaranthaceae; genus Bassia; species Bassia scoparia. The sequence continues at coordinate 37,588 of SNQN01001123.1, read as the reverse complement.
AAGATATAGATTTTTACCCTGTTTTTAAGGAGCACATAAGCAAATTAATGGCGGACACAATAATTTTAAAAGAAATTAAGATAAGGTTTATCAAATGAAATGAAACTAGTATTAGAAGTAAAAGAAAACAGACAGATGATTATGAAACTACAAAACATAGATTTAAAACTGTACGAAAACAAGTCTAGAGTATAGCCATATTGGCTAATATAATATTATCATTCCATATGCTTATGTGAGGAAGCATCAATTCCTCCAATCAACAATTTATTCAACTGTACATGCAATTTACAGAAACTTAACCAACATAATCAATCAAAATACTCTTCCTGAATTTTATATTGAGAGCCAAGATTATGCATTTAAAATAGCAGTTCATTAAAAGACCAGAATTGAGCAGGAGCTATTTGTCTATTCAACACTTTAGTATCAAAAACTAAAATGTCAATGAATTGTAATATCATCCTTGATTTGACAAACATCATCCTAGCCCGGGGGAATGAGGACTTATAAGGTTTAAGCAATGTGCTCATACATACAGCAAACACTGATCAAAATGAAGCGCAACTTGGCGTCAATAGATAAACAAATTGTACTTATTTTATTCTAATGCACAGCTCTGTCATAGTACATTAGTACCCAGCAATAAGCCATGTGATCAAAGTAATGATGACATTCAAAGTTAATAAACTCAAAATCTGTCGACTATTAAAAAAAACTTATATATACCTTTATCCCTTTTTAATGGCAACAATTCACTTTGCACAAATCTTAAAGAAAAGAAGGGTGTGAATGAGCACATTAGTTAAATTAATTTTAAGATTATTAAAATTAATTTACCTAATCCCTTTAAAATAAAATTAAAAAATTTATTTTACCTAATTTACCAATTTACACCCTTAAATATCTTCCTTAAAAAAGCAAGCAATTTGAATAGTTACCATAAAGAAACTGGGAAAGTATACTCAAGGACATCACATAACAAATCAGCAATCACACCAAAAATAATTTTGATTTATTAATTTAAAACAAGGACTGTAATATATCAATATGACAATCTACCCACATCCCTAGTTTCCCTACCCACAACCTAAGAGAAGGAAAGAAAGACAATGAAACGAAATAAACCCAAGTTGTATACAAGAAAAGCATCCTGACTTCAAAACTGTTTTGCATAAACTGTTATGCAAAGGCATCAAAACTGATGATAATTTCTTGGACTCATACCAAGTATTTTGAAACGTGATTTAAACATGGCTACTTGTAAAATAGAAACCCCAACTTACCGATTTGTGCCAAATAAATAATTTATATAACTTTCATCAAGTAACCAAGAAAATATTTGCAAACTTCTACCACTGTCATAAATTGCACCTTACTGCACCATACGAAAGTTATAGCCACAAACTTACAACAATTCAGAAACATATCAATAATGCAAAAAGGAGGTTTGAGGATATCATAATCAACCTTGATGAGGTAGGCCTAGGATTAAATTTGTCCATTTGTGTCTCCTTATACACCAATAGTAGAATAAAAGTTTTCAAAAGTTTCTCTTTCAAAATGAAGCATCAGAACAAGTACATGCACAGACCGTATTTTATGATTGTATCTATATGAAAGATGCAAATCTCAGCAAAAACGACAGCACATCATCAGCTTACAAGAGCAAAAAAGTTATCTTAGTTTTCAGCTTTTTAACTCATTGATCAAAGTCGGCCCCTTTTTTACCAAAATAATAACTCATTGTAGAAAGTGAAGGGCATGGTCACCAACTCACCATAGCATAAATTAGTAATACCTGTTGCATTTGTATGTCCCTTAAAGAAGGCCGAGAAGGGTGAGGTGGGGTCCCGGAAGCAGCCCAAGGTGGAGTGTTTTTTTCTCCATCTGATGATAATTGTGATGTATGAGTTGGCTCGACCTTTATTGGCTTTGATGCCAGAAAAGAACTTAATAACATCTTCCCGTTACTTTTATCAGCTGGCTCTTCTGGCTTATCTTTGTTTTTCACAGGCAGGTTCTTAAAGGATTTGCTTTGCTCACTTTGGATCTCACGAAGAGACGCAGACATATTTGAAACCTTAGATCCACCCCATGCTGGACCTTCACATTTGGGTGATGGTGGTGGCGGTGGACTAACTTCTTTTGTAGGCTCATCAAGAGCACCACTCAAAAACATAGAGAGCCCTCCCTTCCTGTTCTTCTTCTTGGTTGCCATTGCCAGTGTACCTTTACTCTTCACTGCACCTGTAGAGTCTTTCTTTTTGAGGAGGTTTGAGGTACCTTTGACAATGTTATCTTCATGTTCAGCTGCAACCTATCACGGCACGTTAATTTGGGCTCAGTAAATTAATAATGAAGCTAACAACTTGTTACAGCCAATAGAAACAAACAGGCTCCTCAAGGGAAAGATACCAAAGCTGAAGCTACTTGATGAATCAAACAAACCTTACCAAACCACTTATGACAGTTATATAACAGTATAACACCTTTGACAATTGTCAAAAATGAGTTCTCAATTGTTTAGTTGGTCGAATACCTGCTAATGGACCATCTATCTACCTCCTTCCTTCACTATTTAATGAATTGTGTCTGTGTGAGTGGATATTTTTATTTTTATTTTTTAGTTCGGACAGAATTCCAATTTGATATTAACACAATCTATAACCAACAAAGATTTTACGGAATATAAACAAGAATGCATGAGAAAGTTACCTTCCCCACAATCAAGTTTGATACACCTAAGTCCATCGCAGACTTCGAAGAGTTTGAATCTGATTCGGTACCAGAATAATTATTTGTCTGAGACTCCTTCTGTTGCTTGCTCTTTCTCCTGTGTTTCTTTGACATACACACCTTGGCCTTACCATCTGCTGCAACTGAAGCTGATGACTTCTCCACTATTGTCTCAATCGGAACACCCAACTCTGCAAGTGAACTCTCTAGTGCAGGCCTTGTTTGCAGCTTTGCAATCTGCTGGTCATCAAGAACATGCCCCTTGGATTGTTTTGCCTCAAGAACCTCAATCTGTTGCAACTTCTTGCGCAATATTCTAATTAGTTTGCATGATTCCTGACTAGAATCATTGATGGGTTGCAGGAAGTTATCTAATCTGGAATAACCAAATTTCTTTACACTCTCTGTCAAACAAAGGCTATCCCTGGTCCTTGGAGTATCACTGTCACTAATCTCCTCTTCACTGTTTATGACAGCAGGAAAAGTAGCTGTCGGTGTAGGCAGTTGACGATAACTCCATGGCTCAGAAGATCTCTTATCAAGCAGCTTCTCAATATGAACCAAAATTTCTGGCGATGCAGTAGCAACAGCATTTGATGACAGCGTAAAGATATAATCAAGGTTGCGAATAACAATTTCCTACATAGAAAATTCATGTCACGTAGTGAAATGTAGTATATCAGGGAAACTTAACATCAAAAACAAAAGTGCTTGCTAACTATTTATCTTCATAACTGGTAGACAATATACATTCACTCTTCCGCTAGCAGATTGCAGAAGGTTGTTTGGCAAGCTCGGCCAAAAGACCGAGAAGAACAAATGGAGCATTGCAACAGTAGTTCTATTTCCAAAAGGCCAAAACTTATCATTCACCGGTTTCTTATTAGTTGCAAGTTGCAGACAAGGCAAATGATACATTTTTTTAAGACATGGAAAAGAGAAATTGGAAGAGCATTGAAAATTTGAACCCGTGTAATTAAATGAATGAAGTATTAAGATAGTGGATGGGTAATTAATTTCAAGGGTGAGATTAGATGTAATCTGGGCAATTAGCAGGAAGGCTTAAATGTGAATTAGGTTAGGTGAATAAATACGAAGGGGTACATCAGAAACATTAAAGAGGAATAATATTCTTAAAATGGCTTGATTGCAAGTAGATGGGACATTCCCTAAATGGGAAGGGTTGCAACTTAAAAGAAACAGAGGTAGTAGCTCCTAACTAACAATAGTTTAGCATCGATTTTCTATTGGTAATGAAATGGAAAGGTTGACATTTACAAATTCGTAGCATAAAATTCACCCTTTTCCCAATTAAAGTGCAAACAACCTTTGTAAAACATAAATTCTTATTGTGATGCAGCAAGTGTCAGAAAGAATGTATAACCAATGGTTATTAGTTATTACGTATATCTTTTTGATAGATTGCATGGGAGATGACCGCATTTTCAAACTCGGTGAATAAATTATAAACTAATTCTCTATCTCTATTATATAAGGGAAGGGAGGAGGTCGCGGTGGTGTCCCCCTGAAATTACCCTTCTATCCCCTTCCTTTTTGCAATTACCAAAACATGCCATCAAACCATAAAAAATAGCAATACTGAATTAGACCTCGATAATTCAAAACACTTGCCAAAAAATACACCAATCAAAGTATCAATTCAAATTGCTCATTATATGAAAAAAATCTACTTCGTATATATTATACCATAAGACTATATATCTCTATAATATAAATGAAGGGGGGAGGAAGATGGTGTCTCTCTTCAAAAATACAGATTTACTCTTAATGAATTTAAATTTAAATCACATCAATAATCTTTAATTATTTCTTCCTACTTACCATATATGTTAAGGTTTAATAGATGTGTATAAGAGACAGCATCATGCCTTGTGGCTCCTTTAGCACCAAAAAACTAAAAAAATTAATTGAACAATATTAATATTAGAAGAAAAAATTTAACTTGAAATTAATAATTGTGCCAATAATAAATATTTTATAACCTATCTAAACGTTGATTATCATTCTTCAATAATCTCTAATTCTATATAAATCAAACTATTTCTCTTTAATAAAATTATTTAAAGATTGGAGTTGATTTAAAAAAATGTCCACTTTATTTGAGCACAAGTTTTCTTCCGTTTTATATTTTCTTCATTCAAAACAGAAAAAATACAAATGAAACGTTGTAGATAATTTTTTTTTCAAAAAAATAAACATAACAGTTAATCTTTGCTTCACTCAAAACAACCAAAATTCTGGACTCCTAATGAATAACTAATTGATATCAATTTTTTTTAATATGAAACGYACGCATAGCGTGCAAAATATGCTAGTAAGCAATAAACTAAGTCACAAAAGGAAAGAGAGTTAAAATTAAAAGTCATAAAAACTCGACGTATGTATTTAGCACAACACTATAACCATTGCAGCATTAGATAACACCAATTACCTCACAATATGTTTGAAGATTATCTGCTCCCAATGTATGTGCAATTTCCAGCATTTGCAGAGCATTTCGTGGTTCTACCAAACACTGTGCAGCCACTTTCTCACAAAGACCCTTTAGACTCGGCACCAATTTATCGCCAGCATCTTCCTTTTCAAAAGTGCTTTTACCACTGTTGGACTCTATGTCATTATACATAAATCCCTCATCTAACTCACCCAATACATTACTCACAGTGGAGGTTAAATTTTCAAAATCCTTGACAGCGTCAACAGGATAAGAAGGATGATAAGTTGAACCAACTATCAGAAGATGTGTTTCACCCGCTGAAACATTAGTTGCCCTTTTCAAACCATGAAACCTAGTGACTGTTGGTGGCTTAATCTTGCCTTTCTTCCCATCCCACATGTAAATGTCACCAGTAGATGTAACTACAGCATGCCAGTACTTACCGGCAGACATACTAACAACTTTCTTTCCATTAAGATAGTACAACTGCAGCATAAACAATAAGAACATACTATCATAAGTAAACATGCAATCAAAGAAATGTAAATGCGTATTTAAATTACCAACCTGCTGGCATTTGAGATCAGGATCAGAGGATTCCCAGTAAAATAGCGTTCCGTCATCAGTTAAAGCCATGCTATGCACCATACCTGCTGCAACAGAAACTACCTGAAGTCTTTCCATCCTGTGAAATTTCAATAGTGCATTTCCATTTTTCTTCAAATTCCTAGTAATAATCACACGTCTTGGTGTTACAAGTCTATGACCCCAAGTGAATACCTACAGCCAAGAGCACAAACGCTATTAATGACTCAATTTTTTAAAAAATTCCAACTTTGTCAAGTACACATACCTCTCCATCTGCGCCCAAGACAATGGTGTGATACTTTGCAGCCGCTACTGATGTGAAGAGCTTGCCTTTCAGATATTCAACCAATCTTGGATTATTATTCGAACCTGAGTTTGATGTACCATAACCGAGTTGCCCTTCCTTGTTGCAGCCCCATGTGAAGACTTCACCAGTTTCAGAAACAGCAGCAGTGTGTTTGTTTGCTGCAGCAACAGCCACAATTTTTGACTTCAGAGAACTAACCCTTCGAGGCGTGGGTTGGGTGTCCACAGATGCATAGCCAAGTTGTCCCTCTGAAAATGGGAATATACATGCATAATCGATGACAGAGGGAAAAATAATTTTTATAATAATGCAATTTGAGGCTCAAGAATATTCTATTGAACAAGCACAGACAGTAAATGCTTAAGCATATTAGTTTCATCGAGCACAAACAATACACATCAACGATACCTCTATTGGATCCCCAAGTAAAAACTTCCCCACTTTCAGTGGCAATGACTGTGTGGTGTTTAGCAGCAGCAACCGCCTTGACTCGACGAGAACCAAGGCCTGATATCACTTGTCTGGGTGTAATTACTGCAGCTTGTCCACTACATGAAGTGAACAGATCTCAGCAATGTACAATGCAAATTTACCATTTACGGTACATTGGAGTTTGGACAAACAGAGATCATAGGAAAGCTTAAGATGTAAAGTGCCATGACAAGATCCCCACCCTCAAGATCCTCATAAAAATAAGACACATATTCAATATACACAGCCATTACAATAAATGATGTTACAAGCTCATCAACTGAACAGAGGGTATTGATTTTATTAAAACAAAAGCACTATTAGTGACTTAATTACAATTAAACAAAAATGATACACTTAGCATCAAGATTTTATTATGCATTCATCCATATGACCTTGTAGGAACATCAACCCATTAAAGAGATTCCTACAGCTATCAGCAGTAAAAAAATCAAAGTGAAGCATTTCGTATGGAATCCTTTCATTCTCGAGGGCTCTTGTTTGCAAAATGTTACGGTACAAATATTAAACACCATTTTTACTCCACAAACGACCAGCTTCAAATATTATCAAACCTTTCTAGCACAAACAAAATTGACATCTATTAGCAAGTTGGTCTACCTTCAATTGCTCTAGCTCCCAACCTATCAATTCTAGATCTTATCACTATCATAAAAACAAAAGCTCTAATCGTTGGACTCAGCTAAGAAATAAGTCTAGATGAAAATAAAACTCAACTTAATATATTAACTTTTAATTAGGTGTTTCCTAAAACAAATTTTGCATAGAATCAAACTACAGGAAAACCATATTGATGTAGCCACCAAGCTAAAGGTTCAGTCAAATTCATGAACTCTAAAAGTTTTTAATATTGAATAAATGATATAAGGTATCGTGAAAAAAATTAAAAAAAAATGGGGCTTACCCAAAAAGTCAACAAAGTCAACATTAAGAAGACCTATTTCTATGCATGAGACTCAGGGCTAACCTGTGAATGTCAAATTCTGGATGTCCCAAGCGGCCACCCCTTCCAAATCCCCATGTATACAACTCTCCATGACCAGTGACTGCTACACTATGAAACTTTGAAGCAGCAATTAACTTGACAAATGAACCTTGAAGTGCATCCAGTTTGCAAGGCAACTTTTGTATGTGTGCATTTCCAGTTCCGAGTTGGTAATTAGTACCACTTCCCCAGCTAAAGATCTCAGTAGTAACTATGCAACAAATGACATAAAATTTAGTCATCCAAATAAGTCAACAAAAAAATTCGAAAAACCAAAGCCAAATAAAATCAAAGCATAACCATGAAGACCTGAAGCAAGGTGATTGCCCAGGATCTGTGATAAAGGTCCAGAAATGAGATCAATTGGTGTTCGAAATTTTGAGTCTTCTATAGTGGTGGATGCACCAGACTGCATAAGTACACTTGCCACAGCCAAATGACCAAAGTGTAAAGCCCTGTGGAGACTGCTCCATCCAGATTCTCCATCCTGAAAATCCAGCATGAAAAGAGCACAAGGCAGATTACATGAAAAACAAGGAACATCTCATCCAATTTGTTTATTACTCAAAATCATCTACCGACAATTATAAAGACTCTAAAAATGAGGCAGGAGATCAGAGAATCACTAAGAAGATTAGGGATAACATCACAGCCCTCAATTTATGCACGAATAACTGCCAAAAACTAGTCAAAATGGCTTAAATAATTCCCATCAACAAGAAATGAAGAGGAGAATCAAACAAGTCTTTCTCTTATAACAAAGAGAAATATAATCCAAGCACAAAATGGACGGTCCACCAAATAAATAGAATGACAGACTAAATGGGAACTATAGGAGGCATAATAGAGAAAGCTAACGCACCCTGGCATCTGGATCAGCACCAGCTGCAAGGAGCCTTTTGACAATAGGAATGTGATTTCTCCAAGTAGCCATATGAAGAAGAGTAAGGCCAAATGCATTCCTTGAATTAATATTACCACCACTCTTCTTCAGTTGGGCCAAAGCTGATTCCACATCAGCTAAAGAGCCTTCCCCCACAATATGCCATATGTCTTTATTAGTCCCACCTAACACAGATTTGCGCCCATGACTTTGAGGACTGTGCTTGTGCCCTTGGGGTGACAATGAACTATCCATCGACATCTCTTAAAGGGGAAAAAATTCTATTTGATTACTTAGAAACCTTGGAATTAGCAAAATCTAATCAACCACAAATGGCCTTTAGCAAGTAGAAAATGGTACTTTAATACAGAGATAGCAAACCTGAAAGGACTCTTTCTCTCCAAATAACTAAGGCTGATAGTCCATTTTGATAATTGGTTCAGAAAATTGCAAGTATATACATCATAAAAACTCAGCCATAATTAGGTTGATAGGTATAACAAGTCATGAAGAAAAAATCACATCAATGTAACCCTAGACATGACTGTTGTCCTGGCCATGTTCTCCAACAACATTATGGAAATATCAATACGCACTACAATTGGCACCTATGGCCTTAATATTCTCAAGACAGGTTACAATGTTCTGCATAAAAAAAAACTCAATTGTTAGATCTGCACATCAAGGAAAAACCACAAGCATAAATAGCTTTTAAAAGCATTTGTAAATAAAAAATAATAAAATAATAAAAAAAATCAATGCTGAATATAGGGGAGTGCCACATTAAGCCGCAAAGTAAAAAAGTATGATTTACTAAAATTATAAATTAGAATGATATTCTTCTGAAGCACACATAAACACCAGCGTGCTCATGAACTAAAATCATGAAACCTCATGTCCATACATTTAAATATTCAATGCAAAACATCTTCATCGGATGCATGAGAGAGTTACAGATTTTCTCAAATTGTTGGCAAATAGGGCAAGTAAGAGATCCCTACGCAACAGAGTCATTACTTTTGATTATGAACTCACAAGTTACAATTGCTAAGTAGACCAGATATTATCATAAATTCATAATCATATACAGAGTATTCGAACTGACGCACATACACAGACGACATACTTATGGATCGACAAAATGTGCAACCATCTTGTTTCAATCAAAAAACTACTTCGTAAACAGAGACCATCTCAAACAAATAAATTAGCAAGAGAGTGGCAACCTAATATCAATCAATCAATCAAAACCTTAATTCCATAATTGGGGTTAGCTACTTGAATGGAAATTCTAGATTTTCAGCCTAATATAATCCGCTCAAAACAGTTACTTCATGAATAGTAATGTAATTAACAAATCATTCCCCTAAGATTTTATACTAAGATTTCGAAATTCCAATTATAGTTGTTAGGTARTTAAATCACTACATTTAATTAGTTAACACTTAAGTTCTAACAAAAATGCCAGAAAAATAAAGCTGCTTTGGATGCGAATAGCAGTTATAGGAAATAAAATGGCATTAATTTAATAGTAAAGATATACCAAAAGGGCAATTTTGAAACAAAAACCACTAATCTAGCAAAATTAACTGAAATAGAACATATGAGAATGCTGCAAACAACAACATTGAGGGAAAAAAAATGTAAAATTTTCATCAAAATCCACAAAATCAGCGTCAAATTGCTAAAAATAAAACCTTTCAATAACCAATTCAGATGAATTACACGTAGAATGGATCTAGCACAATAAAACCCAATTCAGAAAACCATAAATCAAGACCAATTAAAATAAGAACAAGACATTGATGTGCATTCCAAGCAAACGCACCAAACAAAAACCGCCATTATACCAATCAAATGATCATTGAACTACTCAAACAAGAAATACCCATTAACTATTGATGAATTGGGAGTAAAATACCTGGATGAACTTGATGAGTTGAAATGAGCAAATCAGCCAAAAAAAATTAAGCTGTGAAACTTTGTTCTCTCTCAAATTTGTATCCTTTTTTTTATTGAATGAATTTAAACACTGTTTTAAAAATAATGGGTATTAATATAGAAAAAAAAAACAGATATCAACGAGAATCAGAATATGCCATGAATACGGAAGAAGCATAAACGGAGCAATGAGAATATGAGATGCAAAATGAATGAGAGAGAGAACGAGTATGGTGCGAAATGAGAAAAACCGGTCCAAGGGTATTTTAGGAATTAAAATAATATGAGAGGATTTTAGAAAAAGAATTTATTAGAATGATTTTGCTAATAGGTGTATACGGCATCAATTAAGAATTAAATATATTTAAATAATGATATAAACTTTGAAATACATGTCAAAAAATACGAGTCAATTGCTTTAATTAATGTTTATATTTATTTAAATTTTTTTTTAGAGTAAGTGATAGTTCTGGTTAAAGCTTAAAAATATCTTTTTTTCATTTTTAATTCTCTTACCAAACGTGTCGGAGCGCACATTAGCTTTTGAATTGTGAAAGACAAAGAGACACATGCGCGAGAGATTTAATATGAAGTATGTATGTGATTATTGATTAGTTTGAGTTGTAAAGATCAGATCAGTTTATTCTTTCGTCAGATATTTCTCTCTTGGTTATTCAAGAAAACCCTTGTGAATTCTGTGAAATATTTCTGTGAGTTCGCATGATTAAGTACATTGGTGCTTGGTGCTCTTTGTGAGTTAAGATCCTTTAGATCATGTGAATTATTTCTGTGGATTTGAAGTTATTTTTTAGTGCTTTCCATTCCCATTCTTTGAGAAATATCCTTTGTTCGTGTTTATTTGTGAGAGTTAGGGATTTTGATGTGGATTTATAAGCGAGATGCTCACAAATCCCTTGAATACCACGAATAAAGCACGAATAGAAGGAAATTTCCCAAAGGATGGGMAAAAAACGAGCGAAAAATAACTTCAAACCCCCGGACCAACCACAGAATTTGAAGGATCTTAACTCACAAAGTGGAACCAGCTCCAAAGAAGCAACCGACAATGYAGCTAATCAAGTGGATTTCCGGACCAACCACAAAACTCACAAGGTTTTCTTTGAATTAACAAAGAGGAATTTTTTGACAAAGAATAAACTAATCTCTTATTAAAATATTCGGACCTATTTATAACACAAAATAGTATCTAAAACTAACTAAGATATTTAAGGAAAGATATAAATCTTATCCAGAAATTATCATAACTAATTATATCCTAAAATATCCTAACTATATCTAATTAAAACTAACCCTAACCGAATCTAATCTAATATATTATTCCAACTAACAAATCAGAATAATATCCTAACCAACTAATCTACTCCTAATAATTCGAATTTTTCCAAAATAAGCAAAACAAATCTAACTAAAATAATTAATCCTGACAAATATTCGACAATAATAATAAAATAAAGCTAATAATAATGATCTAATCACTATCCAGATCATTCTCCCCTTTTTGAAAACAAAACTTGTCCCAAGTTTTGGTGTAGCGAGCCATGCAACCATCCATATGCGACTTTCTTTAGTAGCGTGTCGTAGAATTATAGGTTCTCGAACATGTGCTTCTACAATATTATCTATGGACGAGTTGTAGTTGTGAAGTGGAGACTTCCAAATATAAGTCAGGGGACCATCTTCCTTACTTTTAAAAGATTTTCCCATTTTTCAAAGACTCGAATTCGTTGATCCACCTTTTATGCGAAAGCAATAGAATATTGCTTTGTAGTAGGTTCTTCCAATTCGGTTTTGACTGTAGTGATGATGGTACTAACCTTTTCTTTCATGGTACAAATATTATGAACAATCGATTCTTCTGGTACAAGCTCATCGTGCACATCAATACTCAAAGATAGACTATTTGTAGAGGCCAAAGTTTCAACCTTACTCATATCTTGGGCACTTTCTAGATCAACACATGTAATATCTTGTATTTCCCCAGCCCTTATATGACAAATATAAAAAAGGAAAAAACATGTCGCGACTCTCTCACTCTCAACCCTTATCTCTTTGAAATTTCGATCAATCCAATTGATTGCCATGGTAGGAAATGGCAGAGCGCGAAGGAACTTGCAGTGATAGATAGACCATGCTTCGAAGATGTCGAGCACCAACAAATCTGATGAGGGTGATGTTGATTCGTTGCAATCGAAGGGTGATGTTGGAGATCTGAATGAGGTGCTCACGCCWCGTTCAGTGGTGAAAGAACTCCGAGCAAGGTCCGAATTGTGTGCGAATTTCTCTAAATGGCTTCAATCGATTCATACGAAACAGCCCAAGTCCAGAATTTCGTGGAGTGACGAGGTTGAAGGTAATAATCACAAACCCTTGACTAGTGGTCATACGATGGATACCTTGACTTTGACTGGGACTGTGAATGCGATTTTGGGTGTATGTGAAGACTACCAATTCGAATGTGATTGTGAATGATTTTAATGCTCCTTTGCTTAATGGTAATGGTTCTGGTGTTGTGACTGTGAATGCGAGTGTGAACGCTCTTCATTCTGTGATAGGGCCTGATTCTGCCCTTCCCCACGTTACTGCGCCTTCTGGGGTGCTTATCACRGGTGGCTCAGTGGGTGTTAATTAGGAAATTACGCATTCCTGTGTTAAAATTGATGCCTTAGACATTCGTCCTGACCTTGAGTATTGGGATTTTTCGGTTATGTGTTTTGTGCTTGGGGCTAATCCTCCATTTTCTGTTTCTGAGGGGTTCATTAAGAGAGTTTGGAAGGATTGTGGCATTGATAAGGTGGCTGCTATCTCTAAGGAGGTGTTTATTGTCCGATTCCATATGCGAGAGGAGTGTGACAAAGTCCTAGCAAATGAGCGACCGTTTTTTGATAAGAAACCTGTTATTCTTAAGCCTTGGCTGCCTGATTGTGATTACAGTGTCGTTGATGTAAAGTCTGTTCCTATTTGGGTCAATTTGTGTTTGTCTTTCAAATATTGGGGTTTTCATGTTTTAGAAAAGATCACTAAGCCTCTTGGTACGCTTATTAAAGTTGACAAAGCTAATGAACAGAGGGATAGATTACAATATGCACGGTGTTTGATTGAGGTTAAGGTGAATGCAATTCTCYCGGATGAGTTGTCTTTTTTGAATGAGTGTGCTGTGCTGACGGAGGTGCCTCTAATGTATCAGTGGAAGCTTGTTCAATGTTAGAAGTGCAAGCGGTTTGGACATGATGCCGATCATTGCAGAGTGCAAGGAAAACAGGTATAGAAGGCCAAGTCTATGCCTTCTATTCCTGAGGTGCCAGATGCAGTGATAGTTTTGACTATGGTGCAAGCAGCCCCTGATCAARTCACGGAGACGAATAACAAAGGGACAACTAACACTCTTGTGGTGGACAATGATGGTTTTCAGCTTGTTTCTAAGCCTGCTCGAATGTCTATTACTAAACTGAATGTTACCTTGCTTGATAATGGCTTTAATTTCAAGTCTTTACTAGACCTAATGGGGACGTGGTTCCTGTTATTTTGGATACTGTTACTGTTGTCAGAACTGGGGAGAATGCTCCTAATGGGGCTGCTGACCCTCCTCCTAATGGATAGGATTCTAGTATGGAACGTGAGGGGGGCTAATGATGTTAACAAGCAATTGGCTATTGGGAATTTTCTTCATAGCCAACATGTTAATTTTATTGCCCTCCTAGAGACAAAGGTTAGGCTTGGGAGATTGGGTAACCTTTATCTTAATTTGTTTAAGGATTGGTGTTTTTCTTAAAATTCCTCAATGGATGGTTCTGGTAGAATTGTGATTGTTTGGAATCCTTTATCTTTTGATGTAGATATTCTAGTTATGTCAGCTCAGTGGATAGGGATGTTGTGCTCTATCAATCCTAATTGTGGTAGTGCTGCTTTATTTTGTTCCATCATTTATGCTTATAATGATAGGAGTCAAGGGATCAATTGTGGGAGGATATGATGAAAACTGGACCTAAACTCAAGGGTCCTTAGGTTCTTATGGGGGACTTGAATTGTGTGTTAAATGTGGATGAACGGATAGGTTCTTTTGTTCGACAGTCTGAGATGCATGCTGCTAGGGCCTATTTGGAGAAATGTGGGTTATTTGACGCACCTAGTACTGGTCACTTCTACACATGGAGTAATAAACAGGATGGTGAGACCAGGGTTTGTTGTAAACTGGATAGAGTCATGATCAATGAAGCTTTAAACATTTGTTTCCTGCTACCTCGRCTATTTTCTTAAATGAAACAGTTTCTGATCATTGCCTTGTTGTCCTCAAGGTTGGGGATACTATGATTGGCAAGAAACCTTTCAAGTATTTCAGGATGTGGTCTTCTGTTGCTGATTTTCCTTTGTTGGTGTCTCCGTCCTGGGGACATTCATTTGGTGGTTGTGGTATGTTTCAGGTTGTTTAGAAATTGAAAACGGTTAAAACTATGTTTAAAAAACTGAACCAAACTGGTTTTTATGATCTTCAAGCTAAAGAGACCAAAGCTTGGCATCATCTTATGAGTATTCAGGAGGAGCTTCATGTTCATCCTTCTGATGCAGCTCTGATTAATCAGGAGAGGATGGCACATCAAGATTATTTGGAGGCACATAAGAATCATATGAGTTTTTTGAAGTAGAAAGCGAAGATAACATGGTTAAAGGATGGTGATGGCAACTCTGCTCTATTTCATAGATCCATTAAGAAGTGACGGCTTCAAAGCAATATACATGCTATCCATGATTTGAGTGGTCAGTTGTAGGATTCTCCTGGTATGATAGTGCAGGCTTTTCTACATTATTATCAGACAATACTTGGAAGCTCAATAGGGGATAAGGCTCCTGTGAATATGGATATTGTTCGATGTGGACCCTTGCTTACTGATGAGATGAGGATGATTTTGAGTGCTGATTATACTGATGATGAGATTAAATTTACTATGTTCTCTATTAATGTTGATATAGCACCTGTACCAGATGGTTTTGGAGCCCATTTTTCCAAAGATAATTGGGATATTGTTGGTAGGGATGTTACTGCGGCTGTGAAGCAATGTCTCCAGAAGGGATCTTTCTTAAAGCAAATCAATGCTACTTTCATCACTCTTATCCCAAAAGTGGTGTGTCCTTTTGATGTTACTCAGTTTTGTCCTATCTCTTGTTGTAATGTGATTTATAAGTGCATCTCAAAGGTGTTATGTGAAAGGCTAAATCAAGTGTTACCTGACATTATTGCTGAGAACCAGGGAGCTTTTGTTRGTGGCAGATATATTATTCACAATATTCTTTTGTGCCAGGATTTAGTGCGACACTATGGTAGGAGTTCTGTTCGACCAAGTTGTGTTATGAAGCTTGACTTGTATAAAGCCTATGATACAGTAGAGTGGGGTTTCTTGCGTGAATTGTTGTCTTGTTTGGGCTTTCCCAGTCATTTTCTTGCTCTCATTATGCAGTGTGTCTCTACTCCTAAGTACTCTTTGGTTCTCAATGGCTCAACTCATGGTTTCTTCTCTCCCMAAAGGGGTTTGAGGCAGGGTGGCCCTCTTTCTCCTCTGTTGTTTGTGGTAGTGATGGATGACTTATCTCGAATCATGCGACACATGGTGGCTCATACGTGCTATCAATTTCATCCTAGATGCAAGCTTAGTGGGCTTACACACTTGTGCTTTGCTAATGATCTGATATTGTGTAACAAAGGGGATATTGATTCTGTTGATGCGATTATGGCTGCTTTTAAAGTCATTTAGGATTCTTCTGGTCTTAAAACTAACCTCCATAAATCTGAAATCCATTGTAGAAGTTTGGGAGCAGATTTGCAAAGCTATAATTGCAAGGACTGGTTTTCTTCCTTTCAAGTATTTGGGGGTTCCTATTTCTTCGAATAGGATGGGTGCTGTAGACACCCAAATGTGTTTCCCCAAATKAGTAACCGATGATGAAACATACCACGTTTCGTGATCGATTTTAATCTGAACGACGTAGTTGAACTCGTAAAAAAAAGCTCGAAATATGTGAAGTCATGCTCGAAATCATGAGGCAAAGGTCAAATAAGAGGCAAAAAGTATTTTCTTTTATTTATTTTCTATTTTTAGAATTTTCTATTTAGTTTTAGGATTTTTTAAAATAATTTATATTAGTGATCTTCATAATTTCTTCTCATTTTTCTGAGTTCACCAGTATTTTTAGATTATTTTTCGATTTTTCTATAATTTTCTATGAATTTTACAATATTTACAAAAATCAAAATACACAAAAAATACATAAAAAATCAGAAAATACCAAAAAAATACATGGAATGTTCTAGAACCCCCTAGAACCGTATTTTCTTGCAAAAGGGGGTGTCTAGGTTCATCCAATCCGAGAAGAATCAAGAAGAATCAGAATTTTTGTAAAAAAAAGGTAGGAAATAATCGAGCGTATATACGCTCTAAGAAGCGCTCTGGGCGTATATACGCTCGTTTTGAGCGTATATACGCTCGTTTTTGGTTTTTCGTGCCTATAAATACCCTCTTTTCCTCATTTTCGAGAAGGACACACGTTACGAGAATACGGCATATGTCGCTAAGCTTCACATACTCTCTCGCTTTCTCACTTACACTCTCTTGCTACTAAAAACACAAAATACGAGTTCTAGCACTCTTTTTGGATCAAATCGGCGAGCAAAATCAAGGTATAACTCTGAGGTTACTCACCTAAAACCTCCATTTCGCATCCTTTTAACTTGATTAATAACTATTTCGAGTTTCAATTAAACTAATAAAATGTAGAAACCTACCTTTCAATCGTTGCATGTAAATACGTAGGATTAATCTTCTCTTTTTTATCAATGTCATTTTCATTTTCGTCATTCCTTATTATTATTGTCAATACTAACATGTTTATTTGTGTTGTCTAGCGGATCGATCGAAGGCACTTTTTCGTCAATACTCACATGTTTGTTTGACTTGTTTAGCGGATCGATCAAAGGCATTTTATTCATTATATTCTAACGATTTGTTTGTTTGCAGCGACAAGGTAAGGATGATGTATATTTATATATGCATATTGTATATATGTTTTGTGTCGCACTTCGTATATTCTTTAAATAAGACCGGAATTTAATCGCTTGTCACATTAAAGTCAGATAATTATGGACAACCGGTTTTCTAGGCTCCTTGTTAATATTGACTAACAACAAAGTGATCGCCTTATCCATTGTAGAAGTCATTGTTTGTATAATAGTAACCCACCTAGTAACCTTTAGGATTAGTGCGCTAATAAGGCTTGAAATTGCTAAGTTGCGTGCATCCAATAATCGTGTTTGAATGGAATTACAATGAGACCGAGTAGAGGCCGCTACATGCGGGCGGATTGGGTCAAAGATTCGATCCGTACCATGTCCCCGAACCCACGAACTGGTTACTGGATCAGACCGTGGGGCCATTATTTTGGCACTAACGTTTCGGGCGTCCGTGTTAACCTTTATAGGCACGGTGGCGATCCCCTTACTCGACTACACTCCCCCAACTCACTCACGTGCGGGTTCTGTGGCTCAAGCCCACAACTAAAACACACATCGATGTAGGCCCAAGCCCCCCACGGGGGCCTACGGTCTACAATTTGGCGACTTCACTGGGGATAATCACTGTTAGGTAAAGTGGACAGACTTGAAAGTCTCGTAATTCCATCATCACGATTATTGGATTTTTGCATTTTGCATGTGACCCTCCGCATAGGGTCACGCCTTAGGCTCCTTGGTCTCAATATGGGCATGTTCTATGCTCGAGACCACCTTAAGGGGGGATACTACCTTGGTTGCATGTGGTTAATGGATCACATGGCTAAGGCAAGTCCTATCCCACCCATGCCGTGTGTGCACGTGTTACGGGATGCGTGCACATAAGGGGTAACTTCAGCCATACATACTTACCGTGAAAGTGTGAATTGACCCAGCTCTACTCTTAGGCGTGGTACTTTGTTTTTTACCATAGTTGACTCGTCATCATGTGTATGTATATATGTGGATGTATGCCGCTGCTTGTATGGTTCTTGACCTTAACACATGTTCATAATACATTCATGTAGTCCATGGTCATTTTGTTCAACATCATGCATTTCATAGCCATAGGACTTTATTGACCTCTACTCAGTCTGTGAATAATTCACTAGGACTTTGTCCTTCAACTTTCGACTTTAGTCCACTTAGACTTTGACCTAGGATCTTGCCCTTGACATTAAGTAGGCATTAGATCTGACCTTAAGTCTTGAACTTGACCCTAGGTGCGATAGACTTGACATGCATGATTGACTTGACGTTGACCTTAACTCACATTAGGATCGCCTACTCTCGACAAATAGGCTCGACTTTAAGTGTACCTAGGGCAACTTAACCTCTTAGGAACCATGCATATCTGCATTCCATGTATACGGTGCGCCTTCCAAAAAAAGCAAAAAAAATTTCAAAAACAACAAAGGCACCTTGAATTCATGCATTCATTCTAGGAAGATGGCCATGAATTAGGCATGCATTGGCACTGCATCCATAGTTCAATAATACCAAGGGAGTCACTAAGAGTTTATTTTTTTTTTAAACAGGGTGAAGCGTCTCAAGCCCTGTGCTCGACCCGGAAGATTTTGAGCCTTAAGCCAATCAAAACTACCTCTCAACTTCACTACTCATTAGCCTTACACACAAAATGGCTCGAACAAAAATGATTCAAAGCTTGTCGAGGCAAGTTCAAGAGTTAGAGCTAAGATTAAGGATGTTGACCTCGGCCACTTCCTTGGACAAGCTAGTTGAAAGGCGATCCAAAACGCATCGAGCCACTTTTACCAGACCAACCTCCTTCTGACCCCATACATTTCAACCAAACTGCAAAGGTTTCTCAACCAAGACATACCAAGTTCAAGCCAACTGATGACCTCGATTCCAATATTCAAGGGATTTTAGGGGACCACCATGGGCTTAAAGGGATTACTCCGCCTTTTTTTCCACAATGGTCTTTCCCTTTCTTATGGAACAAATATGTCAGAAGCTGTTCTTTTCACTTCCTAGAAAGAAATAACTCGGGAAGACTCGTCCACGCAAGTTCATGGCAATACAGGTAACATCAGACCAAACATCCTTCGAGAGCTTGAAATCATTGAAGCAGGGAGAGACGAGGGTTCACTACTATCTTGACCTAGATGGAGAGGATTGTGCCACGCTAGTCTCGTCCTAGAGAGAAGAGATGGTCAAGACTATTTCTTGCCTCCATCGGAATACAAAGATCATCTTAAGTATCGAGGCCTTACCACATTCCAAAGGTCTACGACATTAGAGTGGACATAAGGGAATGGTCTTCTTCGATTTGCATGAGGTCAGTTAGAGTCTTAGCTTTAGGGCCGAGTCGGAGAGTCCCTTTCCCTAGACTTGTATCATTCTTTTTTCCATTTCGGTCTATGTCATTAGGTTTAGGATTAACTCTGCAATTAGCCTCTATGTAATAAATTCTTTTGCAATTAATAAAAATTAATTTATCATTATCTCTCTACCGCTCCATATATTTGTGCTTCTAATTTTAATGGAATCAAATTAATTGCAGACCTCACACTTAAATGGACATTGCCAGAGAGGCTTCTTCCATAGCTTCACAAATAACCTTCTTCCTCCATTCCCTCATCACATCAAAATCGAAATCCTTGCAACCCCTTTGAGCCCATAAACACAATCATCACCTATCTTTTTTCATCACCCACGTACATCTACCTACCTTCGACCAAACGATGAGTAGGAAAAGACATGTGCAAAAGAAAAAAAAAAAAAAGGAAATGGACAAAAAAAAAAGAAAAAAAAAGAGTAAAAAATCAAAAGTTCAATGCCAGTTCTGCAATGCAAATCAATCAAAATCAAAGTCAAAGCCCATTCAAATAAAAGTCAAAAGTCGAAAGAGCACACTGCGCACCGTGGTACTTCGTGACATCGAGCCTTTTTCGGACCTCAACCACAGCTCACATGCAACCGCAAAAGCCCTCTCACACGAGGCATTGTCCAAACATCATCATCAAGAACTATGACGGTCTGATTCCAAAAGGATAACGTAGGAAGCCTCTTTCGAGGTCACCCAATAACTCTAACGTTCAAGGTCACTCTCCCAGTTGGTTTGATTCTCTTAGGCTAGAAGCACAAAATTCTAGTGTCACAATATAGACTCGAGCTTGAACCATACATCTCTGCCAACCACATCAATTCCCCATTTACTTACCCTTATCACAAATTTAGCCTTTTTTTCTTGAACCTTAGCCTATTCTTTCATACACCTTAAGGGCTCTCCTCAACTCTTCCTTAGGCTATCACTATGTAACAATCATCATGCATCTCCTAAAGCATCGCATTGCAGCATTTCTCATGTTCTCTCCTCATGCGACATTCAGCTCAAATTGACCCATGACTCCACAAAATTCACTAGCCTTACCTTACTCCATCAACCATTGCCCCGCCTCGATCAAGCTGGGGCTCACCACTAAACCAACCATCAAACACCACAAATTAAGCCATTCCACACACCCAACCCCATGGTTGAGGCTCACTGTAATCACAAGCATTGCCTTTGCTTGAATGGGGGCTTGAGACGATTTCATCTCATACTCTAAAAACATTTTACATTAGTCTATGCCTTGGTCATTTCATGTATTAGATCTAGGAATAGACTGTGCATACACTATAGCCAATCAAACACTTCATAAGATCATTGTCATTGAGTCTACATACATCATCATGTATGCATCCTGCACAAACACATTACATTGCACATTCACCACTTCTACACGAGGCTAGGGCCCATCTACATGCAGTTGCACTACACACGCCTATAGACATTCATCGCTATACGGATTGTTGCTATACACAACAGTTCCAAATACACACTCTTTCGAGTTTTGGATTTTTCTCCCGCACTAGAAATTCCGCATCCACAATTTCTCTCGGGTTTTGGAATTTTCTCCCACACCAAAAATTCCACATACACACTTCTCTCGGTTTGGAATTTTCTCCCGCCACCATAAATTCCGCATACGCAGATTCACTCGGGTTTTGAATTTTCTCCCATACAAAATTCCACATACACACTCTTTTCGGGTTTTGGAATTTCTCCCGCACCAAAATTTCACATACACACTCTTTCGTGGTTTGGAATTTTCTCCCGCACCAAAATTCCACATACATTCTTCGGGTTTTGAATTTTTCTCCCTTGCCAGAAATTCCGCATACATATTCTCTCGGGTTTTGGAATTCTTCGTCCCGCGCCAGAAGTTCCACATACACATCTTTTCGGGTTTTGGATTGCTCCCGCACTAGAAATTCCGCATACACACATCCTCTCGGGTTTTGGAATTTGCTCCCGCACCAGAAATTTCGCTTACGCACATTCTCTCGGGTTTTGGAATATTTCTCCCGCACCAGAAATTCTACAGACACACATCCTTCGGGTTTTTGGAATTCTCTCCCGCACCAGAAATTTCGACGCAACCAACATTCCAAGGATACATGCATCCAAGGAATCTTGACCCCCGGGACATGCTACAGGTAAAATAACGTTGTTTTCCAGGTACAGGCAAAAAGGGCAACCTGGGTCGCAGAACTCGTGAGTGCTCTCCGTCCCAAATCGAATACTTTGACTTTCGTCTTACGAGACTTTCGTTCTTCCAGACTCAATCAAAGTGGGGCTTCTGTAGACACCAATGTGTCTCCCCAAATGAGTAACCGATGATGAAACATACACGTTTCGTGATCGATATTCTGAAAGGCGCAGTTGAACTCGTAAAAAAAGCTCGAAATATGTGAAGTCATGCTCGAAATATGAGGCAAGGTCAAATAAGAGGCAAAAAGTATTTCTTTTATTTCTTATATTTATTTTCTATTGTTAAAATTTTCTATTTAGTTTAGATTTTTTAAATAATTTATATTGGTGATCTTCATAATTCTTCTCATTTTTCTGAGTTCACCAATATTTTTAGATTATTTCCGATTTTTCTATAATTTTCTATAAATTTACAATATTTACAAAATCAAATACACAAAAAAAATACATAAAAAAATCAGAAAATACCAAAAAATACATGGAATGTTCTAGAACCCCTAGAACCTATTTTCTTGCAAAAAGCTGGGTGTCTAGGTTCATCCAATCGAGAAGAATCAGAAGAATCAGAATTTTTGTAAAAAAGGTAGGAAATAATCGAGCGATATACGCCTAAGAAGCCCTCTGAGCGTATATACGCTCCTCTGACCCGTAATCATACGCTTCCATGGAGCGTATATACGTCTGGCATTATACGCGTTTAGCTATGTGTTTTTGGTTTGTGTCGTGCTATAAATTACCCTCTTTTCCTCATTTTCGAGAAGGACACACGTTACGAGAATACGACATACGCTCGCTAAGCTTCACATACTCCCTCGCTTTCTCACTTACACTCTCTTGCTACTAAAAACACAAAATACGAGTTTAGCACTCTTTTTTGAATCAAATCGACAGCAAAATCAAGGTATACTTGAGGTTACTCACCAAAACCTCCATTTTGCATCCTTTTACTGATTAATAACTATTCGAGTTTCAATTAAATAATAAATGTAGAAAACCTACCTTCTCAATCTTGCATGTAAAACGTAGGATTAATTTCTCTTTTTATCAATGTCATTTCATTTTCGTCATTCCATTATTATCGTTCAATACTAACATGTTTATTTGTGTTGTATAGCGGGATCGATCAAAGTACTTTTTCGTCAATACTCACATGTTTGTTTGACTTGTTTAGCAGATCGATCAAAGGCATATTTATTCAATTATTTCTAACGATTTGTTTATTTGCACGACAAGGTAAGATGATGTATATTTATATATGCATATTGTATATATGTTTTTGGCACTTCGTATATTCTTTAAATAAGACCGGAATTTAATCGCTTGTCACATTAAAGTTAGATAATTATGGACAACGTTTTCTAGGCTCCTTGTTAATATTGACTAAAACAAAGTGATCGCCTTATCCATTGTAGAAGTCATGTTTGTATAATAGTAACCCACCTAGTAACCTTTAGAATTATGCGCTAATAAGGCTTGAAACTGCTAAGTTGCGTGCATCCAATAATCGTTTGAATGGAATTACAATGAGATCGAGTAGACCGCTACATCGGCGGATTTGGTCAAAGATTCGATCCGTACCATTCCCCGAACCCACGAACTGGTTACTGGATCACACGTGGGGCCATTGTTTTGGCACCAACGTTTCGGCGTCCTGATTAACTTTATTATAGGCACGGTGCATCCCCTTACTCGACAAACTCCCCAACGCATCACGTGCGGGTCTGTGGCTCAAGCCACAACTAAAAACACACATCGATGTGCCCAAGCCCCCCGCGGGCCCACGGTCTACAGGTGCAAAGGAGTGTGAGTCTTGGTGTGAGAAGATGACTAATCGTATCAAATGTTGGAGTTCCAAAACATCACTTTTGTCGGCAAAGTTCAGCTTATCAACTTGTTTTGATGACTGTAGACCGTGGCCAACCCCGCAGGGGGCGGTGGCCTACATCGATGTGTGTTGTTGTGTTGTGGGTTGAGCCACAGAACTCGCACGTGAGTGCGTTGGGGAGTGTGTCGAGTGGGGATCGCCACCGTGCCTATAAAGGTAATCACGGACGCCCGAAACGTTGGTGCCAAAACGATGCCCACGTTCTTATCCAGTAACCAGTTAGTGGTTCGGGGACATGGTACAGATTGAATCTTTAACCAATCCGCCCGCATGTAGCGGCCTCTACTCGGTCTCATTGTAATTCCATTAAAACACGATTATTGGATGCCCACAACTTACTATTCAAAACCTTATTAGCGCACTAGCCCTAAAAAGTTACTACAACAGTGGGTTTCTATTATGCACAAACAAACTACCTAGCCTAGAAATTGTATCACTTGATATTAGTCAAATTAAAAAGGTGCCTAAAAGCCGGTTGTCCATGATTAATCTGACTTTCAAGTGATTCACATAATTTCCAGTCTATTTAACAAACAAATACAAAGTGATGCAAGGTACAATATAAACGAAACGAAACGAACATATCCAATACGCAAAGTAATAGTAATATGTACATATCGCCCATTCCTACCTTGAGACTGCAAACAAAATAAGAGTTAAGTTTTTAATGAAATTTGAAGTGTTCGCCAAGGGTCGCTATACAAGATGACGAGAAAATGTAGCCAATGACAAGCAGCAATAATAATAAAGATGAAAACTATTGAAAACAGTAAAAATGATGAAACTCCTACATATTTACCAAGAAGCGAATAACGAGTGAGTTCTACATCTGTTAATCGAATTAAAACTCGTAATAAATGTTAATCAAATTAGAAAGAAGCGAAAATGAGGTTTTGGGTGAGTAACCTCAGAGGTATACCTTGATTCGCTCGTTGACTCGATTTAAAAAGACGTTTAGAACTCTATTTTTTGTTTTTAGTGGTGAGAGATGATGAATGAGAGAGCAAGAGAGTATGCGAAGCCTAGCAATGTATCCGTGTCCCGGAATGAGCGAAAGGGTATTTATAGGCGCAAAAAACCAAAAACGAGCGTATATACGCTCAAAACGAGCGTATATTACGCTCGTCTCTGAGCGTATATACGTAGGCTGGCGTATATACGCTCGATTGAGCGTATATACGCTCGATTGAGCGTATATACGCTCGATTGAGCGTATATACGCTTCGACTGAGCATATATACGCTCAGCTGGGCGTATATACGCTTAAAGATTCTGAATATTCTTATTATTTGAGGATATACGATCCAAGAAGCGTATATACGCTCAATGGAGCGTATATACGCTCAAATGGAGCGTATATACGCTCAATGGAGCGTATATACGCTCACGTATTCTCAATATTTTCTCACGTATTCTCGGAGATTTTCCGATTCTTTTGGAATTCGCATTAACTAGACCTTTTTGCAAAAAATGTTGGTTCTAGAAGGTTCTAGAATTTTCCAAGTATTTTTTGGTGTTTCTAGAGTATTTTTCTGATTTTTTCCATGTATTTCTCGCGTATTTTGATTTTGTAAATATTGTAAAATTCATAGAAAATCATAGAAAAATCAGAAAATAATCTAAAAATACTGGTAACTTAGAAAAATGAAAGAATGCAATGAAAAGTGGAAAATCATGAAAATCCCAATATAATTTATTTGAAAATCCTAAAACCAAAAATAGAATTCTAAGAAAATAAAAGAAAATACTTTTTGCCCTTATTTGACCTTTGGCACATGATTTTGAGCTTGACTTCACATATTCGAGCTTTTCACGAGTTCAAATGCGTTTCTTTTAGAAACAAATCGATCACAAAACGTGATATGTTTCATCATCGGTTACTCATTTGGGGAGACACATTTAGGTGTCTACAATGACTATTCATCTTTATTGGTCACAGGTATTTGTTTTACCACAAGCTGTTATTCATGCCATTGAGAAGATATGTCGAGCTTATTTGTGGCAAGGCACGTGTTTTCTCACTAAAGCAGGTGTTGTTAGTTGGGAGGAGGTTTGCAAGCCTCTGAAGATGGGTGGTCTAGGTATCAAAAATACAAGTGTGTGAAATATTTGTAACATTGCACGTCATGTTTGGGCTATTGCACACAAAAAGGATAATATGTTGATCAAATGGGTGAGCTCGGTCTATCTTAAGCAGGCAAATTGGTGGGATTATAAATGCCCAATGGACTRTAGTTGGGTTTGGAGGAAGCTTTGTGAGGTTAAGGATTATTTAGTGAGGATGGGTCTACAGGATGAGATTATGCGTATGAGTAATTTTTTCTGTTTCTCAGTTGTATCAGAAATTGGAGCCACGAGATGACAAAATTCCTTGGTGAGCTTTTGTCTGGAACAGACTCACTATTCCTAAGCACCGGTTCATTGCTTGGCTTGTTATGAGGGATAAATTGAAAACTAGACTGAGGTTGGTGCATATGAACATTGTAGAGAATGATTGTTGTGTCTTTTGTCAGAATAATTCCGAATCTTTACCTCATTTGTTTTTTGGTTGTTCTGTTAGTAAGCTGATATGGGATAATATCCGACTGTGTTTACCTGGCTGTTTTGGCAACACTTATATTTTCAGTTACAGGATGGTGCAGAGGAGCTCCAAGTCTAACTTCCAAAAGCCAGTTTGCTATGCTATTATTAATGCTGCGATGTACTTTATTTGGAGAACTAGAAATAGTTTGTTGTGACTAATCATGCTGTGAATTGTGAGGTTTTGTATAAGCAGATTAAGGAAACAGTTGTTGGTAGAGTCTGTAGCATTATGCCATCTAAGATTTCGAGGAAGGATCATGCTTGGTTTGATCAGATTGCTATGTAATCTAGTTGCTTTCTAGTCTGGATCTCTTAAGGGGTGCCAACCTAGTTGGGATGATGCCTTAGGGGTCTAGACTTTATAGGTTGTAATGTTCTTTTTGCTTTAATGGAATTTATTTACTTAGCAAAAAAAAAAATAAAAAATTGTATTTCCCCTCCACTATGAGATGATGGAACATTGTTTTCTATTCCTAGCATGAGGTTATATTCTTGAAGATGATAAAGGACTTGAGATCTATCCAAGATTTTCAAATTGTCAATTTCTTCAAGTTCTTGATACCTTTCCCAAGTGATAGTTATTTTGTTGGGACAAACTGTTGAATTATGTCCTATTCCTTGACATTTAGAACACCATTTTTTTTTATCATGCCAATCAAGAACCTTATTAGGTTTGAAGCTTCCATCAATATCTGGAAGATCATAGAGTTTGACATTCTTTCCATAATCTTGTCCCATATCTTGCATGGAACTCCTCAAAACCCTAGCAAAAACTCATAGGATATAACCAAATCTGTTGCGCTCAAAACTATTTGTATTTGTCGAACTAAAACTTGAACCAAATCTACTCTTTTTAATATGAATTTTTGTCAGACGTTCCCCTATATATCTTGAACACTCGACCAAAATTTCGTGTGAAAATTCAAAGCCAATAATTCACAATAAATTTTTTACCTCAGACTGCGCAAAACTATTTCATTTCTGACCACTTTGTAAAAAACAATCACAACCAAATAGCAAACGATCTTGAAACCAAAATAAGCAAAATAAATCTAACTAAAATAATTAATCCTAACAAATATTCAACAATAATAATAAAATAAAGCTAATAATAATGATCTAATCCCTATCCAGATCAGATTTGTGAGAAACTCGCTTATAAATCCACATTAGAGGACAACTAGTTTTTTAGACTCTATAGTTTTGTTCAACARCAGAAAGAAGCAACATCGAATGAATGTGGCTTTTTTCGATCAAAAACGAGAAGGGACATGCATTGATGGTATTATTGTTCTAGCGAGTGCAAAGAAGGGAGCTCGGGTCGATGAGCCTATGCAGTGCACGTCAACTAAGCAGGAGCTAATGTCCCATCAGTATTATTTGACACCTAGTGATCGCCATATGGCTATCAACCACCAGGTATTTTTAACGACCACAATTAGTTTCGTGCAACTTTTCGTTTCACTCCACTTTTATTAGCTCTTTTCACACCGACCAACGAACTACCCCATTAATCCCCCTCCCAAAAAAATAAGCTTTGTTGTTTATTTTATTTAGTCATAGGATTTAAGTCTTTATCTTGATTCATGTCAAGTTCACCACAAATCATTTTGGAATTTAATTGGAATTTGTCTAATTTCTACTTAAAGTAATTGCTTCACATTTCAGATAGTTCTTTATTTCACTATCATTTTCTAGCTACCAAGTTGCATTCATTCCCATGCATTTAGGAAGCTGATTCTGACTTTGATTTGTTTCTTTTTTTTCTCCTACTAGTGTCACACGGCGCGCACATTCGGATCGTGTTCGACTTTATCTTATTTTAGTACAAGTATACGAAAAAATGTCAAAAGATAATATAATATTTATTAATAGAAGTTAGAGTTGAACTGAACTGAACTAAAGTATTTAACTTTGGATTAATATTAAGACCAAAGCCTATATTATACAAACCCCCTACTTTGCAAGATACAACCCCCTCCATTGCTTTTATTAGTTGTCAAATATTCATATCTATCTAATTTTATTTAGTTAATGGTTTTTTATTTTTAAAAAAATCATGTATGAGAGATAATAGGGGGAGGGGAATAAATCATGTGCCACGTAAACTAATGGGAGGGGATTGTATTTTGCTAGGTAGGGAGTTGTATTTTGTTAGGTAGGGGATTGTACCTAATAATTTGCGTATTAAGACATAGTATAAGAAAACGGTTTTTCATTAACTTATTGCCAAAAAAAAAACAGCCCAACCCAAACTCAGGTAAAATAAAAATAAAAATTAATCAAACGAAATAATACATGAAATATCAGCCTGTATGCCTTTTCACTCTTTCCTCTCACGAAAAATTGCAGAAGTTCACAAACACACACGCCATTGATAATCACTAACCGCTTCCACAACATTTGAAGATCTCAATCTCAAATATCTTAGATTCTCATTACTGTAAGTTTTCCATTTCATTATTTTTTTTCAATTTCAACTTTCTCTCAAATTTTTTAGGGATTGTTTTTGACGATTTTAGCAATTCATTCACTGTTATGATTGTTGATCGAATCGAAATTATTAATGTATGTTGTGTTGATTTGTTGTTCATGCGATTGTTTAGGTTGATTGGTATTTTGCGATCAATTTTTTTTTTTTTTTTTTTTTTGCGGAATTTTTGGAATTAAATTGATTTTTTAGGGCTTTGTTGTTGAATGTTGATAAAAATTGATGTTAATGAGGTTTGATTAATTTCTTTTTAATATGTGAATTTAGTGTTAGTAATATGCTTAAATCTGTACTGAAGAGGCTATATGTTATTCACTACTACTGCAGTACTGCTACTATTCAGTTGTGGAATTTTTTAATTGAAATTCATACCTTGCTTTCAAATTTTGGTCATTATTGATAAAAAAATATGATCCTGTAAAATTGTTCATTAAGTTTAGGTAATACATAGTAACATATGAACTAAACTATTAAAGCAATTTCAGGTATTTCCGAGTTTGATTATACTTGATTTTGCTAATTCGTGCTTAATTACTTCTGATTATGCGAAAGGGATAAGTTAGTGATTTTTCYTCCATTGTAAAGGATGGGMAAAATTGGTTTCAATTTCATTCATCTGATTTTGGAAAGGAGGCTGAGATATGGAGTTTTCTCGTATGGTGTATTTGTAATCGAAGTTAGGCTTGCAAAGTTGCAAGGGTTGTGGCCTTTGTTTTGGGTGATGAAGGCTGACACACACACAACACCACAATGTGTGCACAAGGCCAGGCAGCAACCAGCAGAAGTAGACGCAGCCTAGTACCATGTAGTAGGGCAGCAGCAGCAGCAACACAGTCATGAGGCCTGGGTTTGCGTGCCAACAGCGTGTAGGTACATGGCAGCCCATAGTGAGCCAAGGCAGCAACTAGAAGCAGCAACAGCCACCTAAGAAGGTGCAACAGCAGCAACCATTTTCACAAAATGGGACATGGCAACGTGCAGGTACATGGTAGCCCATTGTGGGCCAAAATATATGAAGTATATGAAGTAAATTTATTTATAGGTAAATTTTGAGAATATAGCCTATTCAATACAAGTTTATAAGGCATTACTGGGGTTCAACCATTAAGTATTTGCTTAACAATGGGGTTTAGCCGTTAAGTTACAAATTTATGTTTTTAAGCCGTAGTTTACTGCTTTAAAGTTACATAAAATGGGACATAAAATGAAAAATATTCACAAGTAACTATTTTATGTTTCTAAGTCACTTTTTCTATTATTTAAGTTACACTACTTATTCGATAAAAAAATCAAACACTTTTAAGTTCCTAAAATTTTTATTGAAGTTATAACACTTGGTTTAAAAGTTACTCTTTCGTGTTTTTAAGTTATTAGTTTTTGTTTCTAAGTTGTTAAGTTACTCTATTGTCTTTTAAAGTTACTACAAGTATTTTGTGTTTTCAAGTTACTATTTTGTTATTATCTTTTGTATTCGTCGATAAAAATATCAAACACTTTTAAGTTCCTAAAATTTCTATTGAAATTATAACATTTGGTTTGAAAGTTTTTTTATTTTTTTTTTATTTTTTTTTACGACATTTGGTTTGAAAGTTACTCTTTTGTGTTTTTAAGTTTTTATTTTTTGCTTCTAAGTTATTTTTTGTTTCTAAGTTGTTAAGTTAAATAATTGATTGCTAACTTTTGTGTTGTTTTTAGCAGAAGATCAAAAGAGACGCGCAAAAGAAGCAAGAAGAAGAGAAGAAGCACGAATTGTGTTTTTGTTGCTTTGGGTGTTTTAAATCACCCTTTCAAATGCTAAAGTTACTCTTTTTGTCTTTGTAAAGACAATTTTGTACCTAGACTTGGTGACTCAATTTAGTGTGTATTTCTTTGAAGTTGCAATTTTTGTGTAACAAGCTACTATTCTCATTTGTCAAATGACACATTAATGATAAGGAGTTAATGAGTTTATTAGTTATAGTCAAGTTGCTATAGATTCATATGAAGTTGCTCAAATCATCATTTTCGAGTTACAAATATTGGTTATTTGGTTTACATTATTGTTTTCAAACTTTAAGGTGCACTTTTCTTTCTTTAACTTGCACTCATGTAAATGTTGACTATTCCTGCTCAAGGAACCTTAAAGAAACAACAACTTAAATAAACGAAAACTTGTGACTGGGGATGATAGCTGACACGTGATGTGGTTGCGTTTAAGCCTTAGAAATGGACACTTGTCTTTGTCCTGCGGACCTGCAAAACAACAAGAGTAACTAACCGGGGGGGTTGACCTTGGAAAGTCCCTCCGATGCGTAAATCAGCAAAAAGACTTTCCAAAATTCAAGGTCAAGTAAGTCAAAGCTAGACAGTACTTGGTGGGTTAAGAATTAGATACTTCATCCGATTCGTTTTATTGGCAACAAATAGAGTTGCACAAACTCCTAGACATTTTTTTGTAATTGTAATTAAGAGTTAGGAGAGAGAAAGTGGGCCTTGTTTTTCCCACCAATTTGTCAAATCCCATGCACATGGGTATTTTGTATTGAGTGGGAATTCTGATTTTTTTTTTTATACTTTATTGTGGGCATTTTTATTTTCCCACCAACTAAAAATCAAATTGTTTGCCAAAAATTAAATCTTCCCACCAAATTGTTGTTCAAATTTTTTGCAAAGAGAATTTGAAATGTCAGCCAACACATGCTATAAAAGAAGTCACACACTTCTCATTAMATACAATTTCATTCCAACAAAAACTTACAAGAGGAACATGGTTACTTAGAGTGAGTTTCCAAAAAATTACAATCACTTCACACACTAGCACTTAGTTTAATCCTAGATTAGAGTTTTGCATTTGAGGAATTCCAACAAAAAATTTAAGTGCACTGCACACACAAGCACTTTGTCCTACTCTGGGGTATATTACAAGTAAACAAAAGGATGGAAGAAGAGGATCCATTTTACAGCATAGACCAGATTTTGTTTGAAGAAGGGCTTGTGGCAGAGACTCAAGACGAATCTGAAACAGCAGAGCAACTATTAGCAACCAACACAAGTAAGAAACCTAAACTCAGTTTGCAACAGAGAAGGCACATTGTTGACCAACTTCTCATACATTTAAAGGGAAATAATGTCACAAGGGGTTATCAAAGCCAACTTGCAAGAGCTGTTGGTGTTAATAGAAGCACGATTTGCAAAATTTTCAAAGACATCAAAAAACAAAGAGAGGCAAGGGATGTTATAGATGTCAGGTCTAAAAAAAGTGGGAAAGTGGGCAGGAAACCAACTGAATATGAAGATTCATTTCTCCAATATGTCCCACTACACTTAAGAACAACAATTCGAGCTTTTGCTAGTGCATTGAAGGTGCCATACAGCACTGTATACAGACTACTCTAGAAAGGCAGATTGAGAAGTCACATAAGCAGTAACCATCCATCTCTCACAGAGAACCACAAGCTATCAAGAATGATTTGGTGTCTACAACACTTACATCTTGGTAATGCAAACACTCAAGCTCAATTTTATGATATGCAAAATGTTGTTCACATAGATGAAAAGTGGTTCTACTTGAACCCATACACTAGAAGATTTATCCTACTTCCAAAAGCGGACAACCCTTATAGGTGTTGCCAATAAAAAAGATACAAAATCAAGGTCATGTTCTTGGCTGCTGTCTCAAGACCTATTTATGATGCAGAGGGTAACATTATTTTTGATGGTAGATTTGGGATTTATCCCTTTGTTTTTCAACAAGTTGCAAAAAATTCAAGCAAGAATAGAAGAGCTGGGACTGTTGAGACAAAGGCTGTCCAAAATGTTACTCAAACTGTGGTTATAGATATGCTTATTCARAAGGTTATTCCTGATATAATGGCTAAGTGGCCTGCACATTTCTCTAAGGATATATTAATACAACAAGATAATGCAAGACCTCCTCACATTCAACCAACTGATGTTGAGTTTGTGCAAGCAGCCACTCAAAATGGATTCAACATCACACTTAAGTTTCAACCTCCACAATCTCCAGATTTAAATGTTTTAGATTTGGGGTTGTTTAGGTCATTTCAGTCCATCCAATATCAGTCCTTTCCTAAGAATATTACTGAGTTAATCGAAAAGGTTGAAGAAGCTTTTTGGTTTTATGATCCTGTTGATATGAAATATTGTTGGTTGAGCTTACAATATTGTATGGTTGAAATCCTTAAAGATATGGGTGGAAACAAGTACAAATTACCCCACCATGGGAAAAGGAGGTTGGACACCCTTGGCTTACTTCCTCAGAATGTGAGTGTTGATCAAAGTGTTGTTGATGAGACTGTAAATTATCTAAATGAAAGATTTGTCCCTATTAGTCAATATKGCAATGAAGATCAAGACACTGAATTTGTGGATGCAGATTGAGGTACATCTCAAGTTACTTGTATTTTTTGGTATTATAGGGTAAACAAAGGCTGGGGGGTTTGTGTAAAGGAAAGTTTTTTGCTATTGTACTGCCTCACATAACCTATATTATCCTACATTACATTTAGGTGGTAGAATTTGGGGTTATGTGACATTGTATTTTGGTTACAAATTGATGGCAGTGAAGTTTAGTAGTCTATGTGAATATGAAATGAATTATGTATGTACTCAAATGGAAATGAAGGTTAGCATATGAATCATGTATGTACTCAAATTTTATTTTGGTTACAAATTAAGTGGTTGTGTCATATTGGTACTCAAATAGAAATGCAACTACACAAATCCTAACCAGCAATATTTCATCTCTCCTTTAGTCATTGAGATGAATTTTTAACTACCAAACAATCATCATCCATCCCTAAACATCCCCTGCCTGCCTAAATTAGGGACTCATTTTAAAAAATAAATTGACAAATTAAGGGCCATCAGAATGGTTTAAAATCAAGTACAGGATATTTGTGAGTTTCCTCGACACTTTTATGTCCAACCCTAACACAGGAGCTATTCAATATTTCAGCACAAAGAGGGCACATATATTGTTACCTCAACTTGTCTCTTAGGTGACACAAAAGTGGAGCAATTCTACAACTTATATCCAACCTATTCCGAGTCCCATCATCATTTGGCATCCAAAACATCCAATCAACAATTTCGACAATAATTAATCCAACAATTTCAGTCAAAAAAACGAGCAATATGTCCAATAATTTCAGTCATCAATTAATTATCCAACAACTTCAAGCATAAAAAGCAGCTACAGATATCCAATAGTTTCAGCTATCAATTAATTAACCAATAATTTTAGTCAAACAAAGGAGCAATATATCCAATAATTTCAGTCCTCAATCAATTATCCAACAATTTCAGTCCAATATCAGTCCAATACCAGTCCAATAATTTTAGCAACATATGCAAATTATTGCAGTTACATATATATTGGTCCAGCAAATTCAGGAACAACACCAGCAATTTCAGCAACTTATGCAACCACACAAAAATTTTAGCAACAACACCAGCAATTTCAGCGACATGCAACAACACCAGCAACATATACAACAACAATACCAACAACACCAGCAATTTGAGCAACAATTTCAGCAATATATCCAACTAATTCAGTTAAAAAAACCAATATATCCAACAACACCAGCAACAATTTAAAGRGACACGAAAAAATAAGAGAGGAGAAGTCAAGAAGACARAACCAATTTTTTTCGCAATATCCAAATCAGGCTCGAGCTTAATGCGTTTGGYCTTGTTTTTTGGCTCGTTTTTGGGCTCTGAAGTCACAGCTACACCATTTTCATTTTGTTCCTCCTCTTCAATCACCAAAGATGCTCCGGACAAACCCTTTGTAGACACTTAAAAATGTCTCCCCAAAAGAGTAATCAGTGATGAAACATACCGCGTCTCGCGATTGTTTCGACTTACAAAAGATGCTTTGAACTCACAAAAGTTAGAAATACGTGAGGTCGTACTCGGAACTATTGAGCAAAGGACAAATAAAAGGGGCAAAAACATTTTCTGACAATTTCTGTTATTTATTTTTAATTATTTCTATTTTTAGGTTTCTTTTCGATTTTTAGGATTTTTATATTGGTGATCTCCATAATTTCCACTTTCATTCACACCCTTCACATTTTTCTGAGCTCCACCAGTTATTTTTAGATTATTATTCTGATTTTTATATATTTTTTTTATGATTTTTATTAAGTTTTATACGCAGAAAATACAAAAAAAAAATACAAAATACACAAAAAATAACTCCGGAAATACGTGGAACCTTCTAGAACACTCAGAACTCCTTTGCTTGGAGAGCAGGTGGTCTAGGTGCGTCGAATCAAAGCGAAT
The DNA here is from genome assembly GCA_008642245.1 of Bassia scoparia. Taxonomy (NCBI): domain Eukaryota; kingdom Viridiplantae; phylum Streptophyta; class Magnoliopsida; order Caryophyllales; family Amaranthaceae; genus Bassia; species Bassia scoparia. Next base: position 2,330 of record SNQN01001123.1, on the reverse strand, counting down.
CAGCTATTATGGAAAATAAAAATCGAGGAAATCAAAAAAATACGCGGAGAATATATACGCAGACCTGCGTATATATACCAGACCTGCGTATATACGCAGCTCTCCTGCGTTCATATACGCAGACCTGCGGATAAGCAGCTCTCCTGCGTATATTCACGCAAGTCTCCGCATATATACGCATGGGTTTTTTCTCCTCCTTTTTCCCCTCGCGCCTATAAATACGTGCCTTGCTCATTCCGAAAACACACACGATTTTTCAACTGCACCAGACGTCTATTCTCTCTCTCCCCGCCTCTAACTTGCGTATTCTTTCTCTCATACTCTCATACACTCTCTAAACACTTCTAAATACATTCGTTCTTGAGTTCTAAGCTATCGATTCTGTTTCGATTCAACAAGCGATAACAAGGTTAATTTATGAGATTACTTCCCACCTAAACACACTTTTTTCTGCAACCTAATTAATAACTATTACAAGTTTCAATCTAATTAACAAAAAATGTAGAAACTCACTACTTAATTTCCATGTGAATATGTAGAGTGGTTAACATTTTTTATTGTTTTCGTTCTTTTTTATTTCATTTTCATTATTGATTATCCTTGTCAATTACTGATCTACTTATCCTTTGTTGATAGCGATTCAAGGCGAAGGTTCATTTCGCTCGTTTTTATTATGAACTAAACATTTGTTTTTGTTTGTCTTATATAGCGATTCAAGCGGGAAGATTCATTTCGTCTGTTTTTATTACGAACTTAACATTGTTTGTTTGCAGATTCAGGGGTAAGATTGGTTTGTAGTATTATGTTTTGAATTGCATAGATACGTCGCATGTCATGGTTGTATTCCTTTGTATATATTTGCTATAATAATAGACCGGAAAATGTGAATCACTTTATATATATCAGTATTAGATACTTATGAGCAACCGTTGTTTACACGTTTTAACTGATTAGATGCAAGATGTGTCACCAATTTCAGGTTAGTGTGTAGTATCTCTTGTACATAATTAAAACACACTTTCATAGTAATCTTTAGGGGGTGAGTTTCTGCTTCTAAGGTGCTAAAACGTGTAAGTTTATTTTAGGCATTCTAATAACCTTGTTGATTGAATGATGAATTGTCCATGAGACCGAGTAGAGGCCGCTACAATGCGGCGATATTGGTTACAGATCTGATTGTAGCCATGTCCTCCGAACCACGAGACTGTGTTACTGGATCTAGAACGTGGTGGGGCCGATTTTAATGTTTGTGGGACCAACGTTTCAGGCGTCCGTGAATAACCTTTATAGGCACGTGTGGTGTGCGACTCCCCTTAGCTGTATCAACACTACCCCAACGCACTCACGTGCGTTCCGTGGGTCTTTCTAGCTCCACGCAAGAGCACCTCATGTGTATACCAAGGCCGCGCGGCGCCGTGTGATAAGCGAGGCGCGGCGCCACGTCCTTACAAGGCGACTTCACTGGAGATAATCATCGTCAGTGTGAATGGACAGCTTGAAATCTCGAAATCCATCATCACTGTTTATTAGATTTTGCATTTTGCATGTGACCTTCGAATAAGGTCGCGCCTTAGGCTCCTTGGTCTCACTATGGCATGTTCTATGCTCGAGATACCATAAGGGATACTACCTCTGGCTGCATGTGTTAATTGATCGCATGGCTAAGGCAAGTCCTATCCCGCCCATGCCGTGTGTGCACTGTTACTGATGCGTGGTGGCATAGAAGGTATCTTGCCATACATCGCTAATTGCAAGTGGTGAAACTTGACGAAGCTCTACTTTTAGGCATGGGGTACACTCTCTGACTTAACCTTAAACCGACCATAGTTGACTTGTTCATCACGTATCTTGTATATGTGCAGTGATGGGTCCTGCCATTGTGTAGATTCTAAACCTTAACACAGCACTTTCATAATAGTCAATGGTCATCTTTTAGTTCACATCATGCATTTCATAGGCATGACTTTAGTTGACTCTTACCTTAGTCTGTGACCATAGTTCACTAGACTTTATTCCTTCAAACTTTCGACTTTAGACTTTGACCATGTATGCTTGACCCTTGACATCTGAGTATGCACAGACTTTTGACCTTATACATGACTTAACTCACATTAGGATTGACCTTACCTTCAGCCAACATAGGCTCGACCTCGTGGTGGACCATAACCTCTTTAGGCACATCAATATTCATCATTCCCAGTCATTTTGGCCTTTCAAAAAAAAAAAAATTCAAAAAAAAGCAAAAAATTCAAAAAAAAAATATAAATATAAAATTCAAAAGAAAGAGCACCTTGCATCATGCATTCATTCTAGGAAGATGACCATGGAAT
>SNQN01001122.1:89895-105850 GCA_008642245.1 Bassia scoparia | reverse complement strand
AATCGGTCGGTATACCGACCGACCAGTCGGTCGGTAAAAACTCCATTGTCCCTCCAATTTTTGGACGGAAAAAGTGTTTTACCGACCGATAATTCGGTCGGTATACCGACCGATTGAATATCGATCGGTATACCGACCGATTGAATATCGGTCGGTATACCGACCGATTAATCAAGCGGTAAAACACTTTTTCCCTCCAAAAATTGGTCGAATGTAATTGGTCGGAAATCGGTCGATAATCGGTCGGTATAGCCTTACCGACCGAAATTCGGTCGGTAATCTTTGGATTACCGACGAATCGGATTCCGACACCGGTTACCGACCGAAAATCGGTCGGTAAACCATGTTACCGACCGAAAATCGATCGGTAATCGTGGTCGGCCGAAGCCAATTTTCTTGTTGTGTTCGTACAATAATCAAGAGAATCATTGCATTAATTACAATTTATCTATGAATGTCTAAACTCTGTACAGCATTTGTTATACTATCCAAATGTATTCTCCATTCTAAATACCCATATTGCTTGCTTGTATTCATGTGTGGACAGCAACTTGCTAACCTCTTCAGCCCCAAATTTAGTTCCCCAAAACAACCTTTATTCAACCATAATCCACCCCCAATTTAGCCCCTAAAACCGACTCTATTAAGCCCACAAAACAAATGCCAACTCATCCCCACAAACCACACCGTGTCAGCCAAGAAAAATCCCTCAATGCAACCCCAAAACAACCCAAAAATTGAACAATTTTGATGTCCCAAAATCCGAACCAATAAACCAACAAAAATATAAAAAAAGCAAACTACCAAATTCGAACAAAACAAGTATCCAGAATCGAACAAATAAACCAGCAAAACAAATCGAGAAAAAGTCAAATACGAACAAAAAAAAAGTCGAACAAATGAAAACAAAAAAACATCCACGAAATATAACAGAAACAATCTAAAATTCGAACAAAACAAGCCCTAAAACTTGACAAAATTGGAACAATTTTGATGAAGAAAATTCAACGAAAATAACCTAAAATTCGAATGACATTCTAACAAAGAAGCAAAATTCGAACTTTAATATAATTATACAAGAAATTGGAGAGAAGGAGAAGAAGAGTACCTTGCAAACCAATGCCCTAACAGTCAAATGGGTTAAAAACCTAACGAAATTGGTTGCTAAAATTGCCCCAAAAACCCTAATTTGTTGTTCGAAATGAATTGAAAATCTAGGAAGAAGCGAGATGCTGAAATGATTAGGAAATCATTGGAAATGGTGAGATGTTGAAATGATGAGGAAATCGCTAGAGGTAATGAATATATTGAGGAGGGAGAGGGAAGTGAAATATTTCAATTGTTGGAGGCGCCAGTCGGAATTTGAAAATTTTTTGTTAGATATTTTTCACTAATTATGATTTGTAACCAACAAAATGATATAAGTTACAAATGCTGGGCTTAGTCCATCTTAAACTTATTTTATGTAACCAATATTTTGTTTACAAGTTACTTTTAATTTTATTTGTAACTAACATTATTGGGTGGGTTACAAATAATAGTTATATGTAACCATCTTTATGATATGTTGGCTACAAAAAAGTAATTTGTAACCAAGAATCACTATGATGGTTACAAAAAGAGGGTTACCTATGTCCTTTTTTTTTCCACTAGTGCACAAGTCTAATCAGGATAAAAGTGGGGGTGACCGAAGAAAGAAGGGCACATGGGCCATTGAGACTGGCCGCCAACGCTATTAGGAAAGGAAACTAAAATGGGATGATGATGGTCCAAAGTTTGAATTCACTAAGGATCTGTTTGAGATCTATAAGGAGATGAAAGATAAGGTGGAGATTGAGGATCCTTCGCCAATGAAGACAAAGAAACAGTATCGTGACAAGAATAAGTATTGTAAATATTATAAGGACACTGGACATGTTGCCAACAACTGTCACATTCTGAAGAGAAAGCTTGATGCTCTAGCTGCTGCGGGAAAGATTCCAACAAATCTAATCAAGTGCAAAATCAAGAAGGCTAAAGGTAATGATTCTCCAAAGGAGGATGGAGACATAGATACTGAAGTTTGCCATACGATTTCTGGAGGCTTAGCTTCAGGGGGACCAACCATTCGTGGAAGTAAGGATTCTTTGAGAAGCTTTAAGGTCTCCTAGAATTCGCTCGTTCAGGAGGAAGATGCATTCCCAAAGTTTTCATTTGTGAGAAGGATAGAGGCTCGATTCGTCTTCCACACGACGATCCGCTAGTTGTAGAGATGAAGGTGGCAAACATGAAAGTTCGACGAATCTTGATTGATATGGGGAGTTCATCTGATATAATCAGTTGGGACTACATCACAAAGTTGAAGTACAAAGATGATGATCTTGTGAAGGCAACCCATCTAATCGTTGGATTTGGTGGAGGGGTCATTCACCCTATAAGGATTGTAACCCTACCTCTAAGGCTTGGCAACAAGGACAAATGTAGACATCTATGAGTCAAGTCCCTAGTTTTCAAAGGCCTTATAGTTACAACATCTTTATCGAAAGGCCAACACTGAACATGGCCAAAGTTATAGTTGTGACACATCTTATACTTCTGAAGTTTGTTTGCAATGACAATAAGACCCTTGGGTCAATACACGGAGACCAGCAATCGGCTAGAGAGTGTTATTTAAGAACCCTCAAGCCAATCGCTAGAGGGAGAGAAAGATGAGACAGATTTTCAACTAGACTTGAAGAAAAGAAGGTATGGAGAGGTTATAATGGTGCATGGAGTACACCAGGAAGCAATGGTTGTTCATGGTCTCTTTTAAGCAGCCTCAAGGCCAGAATCGGTGGATGCTCTAGAGGATTATGTTCTAGTTCCATCAAAATCAGATAGAATTGTTAGAGTCATCCAATCAATTGATTCTACACTTCAAAAATGAATCAAAAAAAAATTTATCAGAGTTTGAAGATGTTTTTGCATTCACCGRCGAGGAAATTCTYYGGATTGACCCTTCAATTGCCRAACATACTTTAAAAGTCGATCCTCTAGTCAAGACGGTGAAGCAGAAGAAAAGAAATTTGGGCCTAGTCCGAAGCAAAGCAGCAAATGAGGAAGTGYAGAAGTTGATGGATGRCGGATTTATCTTAGAATGCCAATARCCAGAGTGGYTGYCGAATGTGGTCTTGGTCCTCAACCCCAATGGGACTTAGAGGATGTGTGTCGACTATACTGACCTAAATAAGGCTTGTGTTGAGTTCCCTAGTGTTTTGAGTAATGACAAAAAGTTGCAAGAACAAGTACACTGTTCTGATGAATATAACTAGTCTGAGCAACTAAGGAACTGTTCTTAGTCACTTGCAAGAAAATGAAAGTATGCTAACAAGTTAATATTGTGCAAAGTGCTTTATATGTTTGGCATATAGGAATTTCACCCCTTGAAGAAGAAAGATCCTTTGAGGAACACTCGAGAAGATCCAGTTTGCAATGAAGAATCAAGGATAGCTTCGAGAAGTTGACGAACAAAGAAGATTAGTTATAGGGTTAGAATAAGTCTTCTTGTTGTAAAAGTGCATAAGTGTGTTTGATGAATGTTTGTATTATTGATTGATGGCAAAGGGCTCATTCTTATGTAGGGTTGAAGACAACTAGACTAGTTGGTCAGTTAGCTTTGACACTACCAGTTGGGAAAACAGTTCTACTGTTTTCACAACATGGATCATCTTGTCGAGCAAGAAATGATTTTAGGAAAGTTTTCTCAAAATGAATTTTGGAAAGTTCAAGATGATCTGGTGAGGATTTATGTTCAGAATATTTTGTAATTACTTGTGTTAGAATAAAGGTAACACGAGATATTATTTTGTCAAGTATGAAATAATATCTTGTGTGACTTTCCTAAAATATGTAAGAATATTCGTACGGGTATCTTACATGTTTTAGGGTTTTGACATCAAGTAATTACTAGGCCTTTGGCTGCGCTATACATATTCAAAGCATACATACTCACGTGGCACTTCTCTCCACGTTCATAAAAGAGTTGTTTTTTAGAGAAAGAAAAAGCCTTAAGTCTAAGATCAAGCAAGCAAGAGTCCTACACACGAGTGCACACACATTGAGTGATCATATACTCTTGTAAACTCATCAAGTGAGTAAATTGAGAGATTTGCATTGTATTGAATCACCAACGAAGGGGTTGGTGATTGGGTAGCAATTGTGAGTTCAGTTGTGAGTGCTTGTGTGTTCAAGTGCAAAATTAGCACACTTGGGTTCACTGTGGGGAGTCTTTGTGTGTGTGAGTTCACATACTTTGAGAGTGAGAGTTTATTTGATTATTCGGTGTAAATTAATAAAAGTGACTAGGGTAGGAGGACGTAGGCATAGTTGCCGAACCTAGTTAATTTTGGTGTGCCTTTATTATTATTATTATGATTATTATTATTATTATTATTATTATTATTATTATTATTATTATTATTATTATTATTATTATTATTATTATTATTATTATTATTATTATTATTATTATTATTATTATTATTATTTTTATTGTTATTTTTGTTGTTGTTGTTTTATACTGTTTACGCAATATTCACTAATTATCCCGCTGCAACATAAGTCCAACTAGTCTACTCAACTAGAAAAGTCCACAATCGAATTTTTTTTAACATGCACTCAATTCATACCCCCCTGATCTTGAGTACCCTTAGGAAACCTTCAAATAGCCCCAAAGATCCATTTCCTCTTCCAAAGATAGACAACCTTGTCGATGCAACGGCTGGTCACATAGTCATGACCTTTGTTGACGCGTTCTTCGGGTTTCATCAAATCCCAATGAAGCTAGAAGATCAAGATAAAATTGCTTTCGTAACTGACAATGGCGCATACTGCTACAAGGTGATGCCTTTTGGCTTGGGAAATGCCTCAGGCACGTTTCTGAGGTTAGTGAATGCTGTGTTTTTCAAATAATCAGGTCGAAATGTTGAAGCATATATTAATTATATGATTATCAAAAGTAAGCTAAACAATTGAATCTAAAGGAAACCTATGAAACACTTAGGCATTTTCAAGTGAAATTGAATCCAAAAAAGTGCATATTCGGTGTAACATCGGGAAAGTTCTTGGGATTTCTAATTGATGAAAGGGGAATCAAAGCTAATCTTAATGAGGTTCAAGTAGTTCTTAACATGTCATCACCCAGGAGTGACAAGGAGGTCCAGAAGCTCACGGGATGTTTGGCTGCTCTTAGGAGATTTATCTCCAAGTTAGGGGATAAGTGTCAGCCTTTGTTTAAGGCGATCAAGAAGAATGCCAAGTTTGAGTTGACTTCTGAAGCAAATGAGGATTTAACCAAGATCAAGGAACATTTTCACACACTCCCTAGGTTGGTGAGCCCCCGATTGGGAGAAACCTTATATCTCTATCTTGTTGTGTCTTAGCATGCTGTTTCGGCTGTCTTGGTCGTCGAAAGGGATGGTTCTCAACTCTCTGTGTATTTCATTAGCCATTTTTTACAAAGTGTTGAGATCAGATACCCAACACCCAAGAAGTTTGCGCTTGCACTCCTGAAAGTAAGCTAAAAGTTGTGGCCATACTTTGCTACCGATCGAATTGTAGTTTACACTGCTCGGATGATCAAAGATTCTCTCACTTGTTCGGAGGCATTCAACGCGGGAGACTTCTTAAGTGGGAAATATGGTTAAATGGTTTCGACATTGTCTATGAGCCGAGAAGGGTAATCAAGGGGCAAGCTTTAGCCGATTTATATTGTAGAGCTCACAAGACCACCACAGCAAGAAGGGACACCCAATGTTTGGAATTTGTCTACTGACGATTCTTCCATACAAGATGGGTGTGGGGTAGGGATTCAATTTTGATCTCCTGAGTGAGATGTCTTTGAGTACGCAATGAAATTTAACTTCCAAGTAACAAACAATGAGGCTGAATATGAAGCATTGATAGTCGGTGTCAAGATGTGTAAGGCAGTAAGGGCACGACGAATCGCAGCCATGTTAGATTCCCAACTGATTGTTAGTCACATTAATGGAGAATACAAAACCAGAGACTCTAGTATGGCTAAGTATTTAGAGATGGTGAAAATCTAGATTAAGGAATTAGATAGCTTTATGCTTCTGTAGAAAAAAACACTTTTACTGCACTTAATTTGCTGCAAATTTAGTGATATGCAGCAAATAATATCATATTGGGCCTAAATACAAATATGAGGTACTTATTTGTTGCATTTATTATTTTAACCGCATCAAATAATATGTTAAATAAGATTTGTTGCATTCTTTAGAAAACTTGCAGCAAATAATAATGGGAAGTAAAGTACACATTCAAAATATTTTATTTTTATTTTTATAAAAATCCCTCCTACAGTCCCACCCATTACCACGTTACGTGATTTACCCCACTTCACTCTTCTCTTCTTCCCACTCTCATTGAGCCCTAAACACTCAATTCAAGCTCACATCTTCAAAATCCAAACGGCTAACACCACTGACCCGCTCCACTCAGCCTCCTCCGACATATGCCAAGACTATCGGTACTGCAACATACGCTAGACGCCAGTCCTCTCAGCCTCCTCCGCTGCTTCTCATTCTCTGCATCAACTCAGGTTAGGACATGCTTTTTAAATATTAATCAACCATTATTTCTCTTGTATAAAAAGAAAAATGCTACAAGTAATAATGGTGTCACATAAACCACATGACTGAAGTGAATATTACTATTTGTGTCCTATATGAAGTTTATTTGGCAGGGTTTTTTGTTCTTTTCTTCTGTTGGTTGGCTTTATTGTCCCTGAATGTGTGCGGGAACTATTTGGGGTTCGTAAAGTTATTTATTGGCCCTTTGATGATGCTGGTGATGTTGTACTTCTTCTAGGTCTACATTCGAGCTAAATGTTGGTCTTGAATAAGATGTGGTTGCTGCCCTTGGGTGCTTGTGCTTGTTATGGCTCAGTATGCACTCTTTTATTAGCTATTTTGTTGTGAGTGGGTATACCAATTAGTATTGAAGTACTATTAACCGTCTACTTTATGTAATCAAAATGAAGGTTGATATTAGTTGCCAAAATCGTAAAATCACTAAAAGTTTTCAATCTCATTGTGTGTCCTTAAGGTGACGGAGCCTATGCAGTTAACTGGTTCTGTTGTAGTTTTTCCAAGTGCTTATTGTTGTCATTTCTTGTTTGAATTTCTTTACTAATTGCATCTTTTTATTGTTGCTATTGTAATTGTTTTTGTGGCTTATTTTCAATTTTGGTTTTGTATTTTTTAGGTTTATAACTCACGAACAAATGGTCTTTTACCAAAGAAGAGATTCATGAGATTTGTAACAAGTGGGAATGCTATTTCAGTAATACAATTGGGATGAAGTATTTATTTCATCTTCTTCGTTTTTCCTTTTAGCATATCACATGTAGTACACAGATCAATATGTTTTGATTTTTTAATACAATGCAGTCAATTATAAATTTTGATGTTGGTGTTGGGTGTAATTGTAATTGTGAGGAGTTGAGTTGTATAATTTTTGAAACTTTGTAAGTGGATTCCATTTTGGATTAATCAATATACAAAGGAAATTTTACCAAAATTTCTTGAATTTTTTTAAATTTATTATACATTTTATTATTTTTCATGATATTCCAATAACGTGGTAAGTACTATGGCAATTGGAATGTAATTGTTGGAAAATAATTTTTTATATTAAAAAAATATTTGTTGTGTTTTATAATGCTTAATGCATTAAAAAAGAATGTTATTTGATGCTATCGTACTAATATAATGCAACAAATAAGGTTGTTATTTGCTGCGGATTTACTAATAAAACGCAGCAAATAACAACCTTATTTGTTGTGTTTCCTTATTTGTTGCGGAATAAAAAAATGCAACAAATGTGATTTTTGACATTTGCTGCTCTGGCATTTGCTACGGTTGTAAAAATGCAGCAAATAAAGCATTTACAACTGCATCAAATTTGATTTTTTCTACTAGTTCCAAGTGCCAAGATCTTAGAACAAACATGCTGATTCTCTCTCCAAAATGGCGAGTTTCGCATCAGGGAGTACCCCGTGAACCGTATTTTGGGAAGTTAAGTAGTCAAAGTGCATAGATGACTTAGAAGAAATGAACTTCATTGATCGAAGCAACAGTTGGATGGATGAGATTGTTGAGTATATGGTTAATGGCATATTGCCACAAGATTCGCAGAGGGCAAAATATATCAAGTCAAGAGATTCGTGGTTTGTATTTTGGAATGGGCAGTTGTATAAGAAGTCATTTAGTCACCCTTTCCTAAAGTGTGTGACACCTGAAAAGGGAGCGGAGATTCTTAAAGACATACATGAAGGGTATTGTGGCTCCCATATAGGGGCAAGGGCCTTAGCCGAGAAGGCTTTCAGGACAGGCTATTTCCGGCTAACAATACGTAAAGATGCACATGATATGGTTAAGAAATGTGTGAAATGCCAAGTCCATGCCAATGCAACATAACTCGGAAGACCCCATACGACTTGTACCTAGTTTTATCTCAACTTCCCTTTGCTAAATGGTGAATAGATATCTTGGGCCCATTCCATCAAGCCTTAGGCCAGCAAAAGTACGTTCTAGTAGCCGTCGACTATTTTACCAAATCGGTGGAAGCTGAGCTTATGAGAGGAATTAAGTCATCGAATGTTCAAGGATTTATTTAGAAAAACAACGTTACTCGTTTTGGGGTTCCACGTTCTACAGTCTTTGACAACGGACCCCAATTCGAAAGTTTGCGATTGACTAGTTGGTTGGAAGATCAAAGCATACCTATCTCTTTGCTTCGGTTTCTCACCCCCAGGCCAACGGGTAAGTCGCGACATTTAACAAAACTATCACCTCTGGCAGGAAGAAGAAATTGGATAATGCAAAAGGCCTTTGGGCAAAAGAATTATATAACGTATTATGGTCGATTCACACTAGTGTCAAAGTCTCCACTAGTGAGACACCTTTTATGTTGGTGTATAGGGCTGAAGTTGTGCTTTTCATCGAGTTGTATGAGCCCACACTCCGAGAGATGTTATACACTGAAGAAGACAACTGTCAGCCATGCGATACAATTTTGACTTGGTATCTGTGACGCAATGCCTTGCTTCGCCAACAACTTTACAAGTTGTGAATGTCTCGAGAATACAACAAAAGGGTTGCCAAAAGAACACTAAGTTTGGGCGATTTGGTTCTTCGAAAGATGGAATCCGTTGGGAGATATAAGGAAGTTGGCAAATTGACTCCTAAATGGGAAGGGCCATATAAGGTCATTGAAGCTCTAAGGGAGAAGCTCGAAACTCTAGATGGCAAGTCAGTGCCAAGGACTTGGAACACAAAGAACCTTAAGAAATTTTATATATAAGTGATTAGTCATGTATGTAAGCAATGAATTTTAAATGAAAAGAGTTTTTTACTTCCCTATATTCTCGTTTGTGATCCAAAGACCCTTATTTTAGGGCAACGTAAGTCTTTCTTCTAAAAAGAGTAAGTCTTCCTTCTAAAAAGTTATCCAAACACACTTACTTTAGTACAGAGTAAGTCTTTCTTCTATAACGCAGTCGAAAGACCCTTACTTTAGCGCAACGTAAGTCTTTCTTCTAAAAAGCTGTCGAAAGACCCTCACTCTAGGATAATGCAAGTCTTTAGCTATAAAGCAGTTGAAAGACCCTCAGATAGAGCATTACCAGTCTTTCTTCTAATAAGAGACAACTAAAACTTGACCGAATTGGGCAACAAATAATGAAATTTAGGTTTTGACCAATAAGAAATGAGAGCAAAATCTATAAGTTTAAGGGCATTTAGTATGACTTAACACCCCTATTGGATCTTAAGTCAATCAATACTACGGTTCATCTAAACTTAGACATTTTGCTTAAGTTACTATATTCAAATAAATAAACTTGTCCATGCTTTGAATTATCCTTGAATTATATTTCGTTGAAATGAAATCAAAGAATCCCCTGATTCGACAAAACTAAAACTCCATCAAATCACGAGATTTGTATTTTACAAACGTTAAGTTTGATCTATGATTCGTTGAACTTAAACCAACAAAACCCCTAATTTGACAAAATTAAGACTCCGTCAAATGAGGAGATGTGTATTCACAAACATTAAGTTTGATCTACGATTTGTTGAAATTAAACCAACGAAACCCCTGATTCGACAAAACTAAAACTCCGTCGAATCGGGAGATGTGTATTTCACAAACGTTGAGTTTATTCTACAATTTGTTGAACTTGAACCAACAAAATCCTTGATTAAAAAAAAACTGAAACTCCATCGAATCAAGAGATGTGTATTTCACAAACTTTAAGTTTGATATATAATTTGTTGAACTTAAACCAACAAATCCCCTTGTTCGACAAAAATGAAACTGCGTCGAATTAGGAGAAGTGTATTTTACAAACGTCAAATTTGATCTATGATTCGTTAGAAATAATCCAACGAAAACCCCTACTTCGACGAAACTAATTAAAACTTCGTCAAACTAGGAGATGTATATTCAACAAGTGTTAAGTTAGTTCTATGACTCATTGAACTCTATCCAATGAATCCCTTGTTTCGACAAATCCACCAAAACAAAAGTTGTGTATTATGCAAACAATTAAGTTTGGGGAGGATTCGTCGATTCGCCTATTTGTTTTGATTCACTAAAATTTACTTAGTGAATCATTTATATAGTTTACCATAACTAAATCACCACCATTCGCTGCTCCCAAAATTTGGGTCATCAAGGTGAATAATGTATAGTTGGAGTGCACACATGTCCAAGATCGGACCGAACCGAGAGCTTTTAGACCGGAGATCGGAATTAGCTAAAATCATAGCCCGGAGATAGAAGATCGGACCAGACCGAAGAGCCGGAATCCCATATTTTCTAGACCGAAGACCGAACTTGTTTGTATCTGTAGGCATGTGCCCATATTAGACCCTGCGTGCCTTACATCGATTTTGTTTGTGGGCTTGAGCCACGGATCCCGCACGTGAGTGCGTTGGGGTAGTGTTGTCGTGCGGGGAATCGCCACCGTATACAAGTTAATCATAGACGCTCGAAACATTGGTGTCAATTAAATGCCCCACTGTCTAATCCATTAACCAAGTCGGGGGTTCGGGGACATGGTACGGAGAGAATCTTTGACCCAATCTGCCCATATGTAACGGCCTCTCCTCAGTCTCATTGTAATTCCATTTGTTCAAATTCATTGAATACACAACAACTTAGCAATTTTACCCTTAGGAAGCGCTCTATCCTTAGAAATCTACTAAAGGATGAGTTTCTATTATGCAAAAACCACTACCTAGCCTAATTATTATGATCACTTCAAATTAATAAGGTGTTTAAAATCAATTTGTCCAAGATTAATCTGAATTTAATGAGATTCAACAATTTCAGGTCTTATTTAAGCAATAAAAAAAGTGATTTCATCCATAAATAATATCAATATGCGTGAGATGATGGTTAATATACAATAATAGAAAACTCAAATATACAAATCAAACTTACCTTCCTTCCCTATCAATCAAAAGAGAAAACAAAGGTTAGTTTATCAAAACCTTTGATTCGAGTTGAATTGGTTATCACAACAAAAGAGATTGTTAGCATTGACAATTACGATTAAAGCAATTGTGATAAAGCGAAAACGATTGAAAACTAATGAATTTACATGATTGAAATTCAAAAGGCAAAATTATAATTCATAAGGTTGAAATTCATCAAAAGCGAAAATATAATGTTAATAAAAAAAAGTAAAGAGAGGATTGAATTGAATAGCCTCCGAATTTGCACCTTGATTTGCAAAGAAACGATTCCGAAAGTAGCGAAGGATTTTTGAGAACCTTAGATTTTGATGAGTGATTTGTGAGAGAGAATTTTGAGAGTTTTGAATTTCCTTAAACACAAGAGAATTCAATTATTTTTTGTTGAGCAACGAAAGCATGTATTTATAAGCAAATGGGAAAAGAAAGGTGGATAAAGAAGATATACATATACGGATGCAACCGTATATATGATCCAAGGAACCGTATATACGGTAGTGACAACCGTATATACCGTTCGGAGAACCAAATATACGGTAGTGCCAACTATATATACGGTCACTAGGACCGTATCTACGGTTGGACTGACGTGGCCATGATGTGGATGGCCACGTCAGTGATTTGTGCTGAATTATTGTTCTATCTATCATTTCGTTTGGGAATAAATATCCTTGTTTTTATATCTAATATACTATCCAATTAACCTTTATCCACTTGTGGATAAAAAAGATTAATCTTCTAGAATATTCCGAATAATTCCCTAATTTTATGAATTTATCTACGAATTTCTGAATTAATTTATTTTTGAAAAATCATTTTCCAAACTTGTGAAAATCATAGAAAATCATAGAAAAATTATTTAAAAATATTGGCGAAATAAGAAAAATGAGAGGAATAAGATGAAAATGAAAAATCTTAGAAAAAACCTTAAGAAATAGTTCTAAAAAATCATTTTTACTAAGAAAAATGCCCTAAAATAGAAAATAATTAAAATAAATATTTTCCGCTTATTATTGAGCTCTCGGCATACGTTTTCAAATTCAACTTTACCACAACTTGTGCATAAGGATGTGGTTTAATGAATATGGTTTGTGGATTTTGTCGTCACTTCCGAAATCAAATCTATTTCGATATATCGTACTTTTTCTCCTCGGCTATTCAATTTGGGGAGGCATTTTTAAGTGTCTACAGTATCGGTCCGGTCCGATCCTGTTTAGGTCCAAATTACAGTTCGAATCGAAATGTGTGCACTCCTAATGTATAGTAGGTTATTATATTTCAAAATTTTTGCAGCTGCGAATCATTTCCTGCCAATCAAATTATCACAACACAACTAATGCTTCTTCAAGACATCATTCAAAGTCTATCTAAAGACTAATTAAGCATTCAAAAAGCAAGTATCAAAGTGACTCGCCAGCCCCATGGCATAACGAAAACATCACATCAAAATCAGACAACAAATATTCAGAACAATATTTAATTCCCAACAGTCGAAATCTTTTCAGCAACGTCATCCCCCTTTTCTTGCTCTCTATTATCATCATCGTTGTTAGAAGCTAATACACACAGTAAGAATCCGGTTATTAACGACGGGTTTTATCAACAATCCCCGAAACGATCGGAATTATCGACCGTTTTTCAAAGGATGCAAGTTTCTTAACGCTTTTATTTACCATCTGTTTTTGAATTTAGACAAAAACTACCGTTCGTTTTTTAGTTATACCAACCCTTGTACGATTGCTAATGAGGTCAAGATGTTTTTTTACTTAGGGTCAAAATTACCAACCGTTGTAGCCACCGTTAAAGGTCAATAATGTATTTTCCCCATTCCCCAAATTTCATTAAGATGACCATTTAGTCTTGAACTCTCTCAATTGTTTTCCCTCTTCCTCGCAAACCCCACTCTCTCCCTCGCACTTACATCGGACTCTCACCCTACTCTAGCCTCCGGCAAACTATCACCCTACTCTACCCGTCGTCACCGAAGCCTTGCTGTAGACACCTAAAAATGTCTCCCCGAATTGAATAGCCGATGAGGAAAAGTACGACATCTTGAAATAGATTTGATTCCGAAAGTTGCAACCACATCCATTTGCACAAGTCAAATTAAATTTTAGTTTGAAATCATACGCCGAGAGCACCATAATAGGCGGAAAGTATTTATTTTTATTTATTTTAATTATTTTCTATTTTAGGCTTTTTTTTCTTTTTAGGATATTTAGAATATTTTTCGTAGGTTATTTTGTAATTTCAACTTTTCATTTTGTTCTTCTCGTTTTTTCTGAGTTCGCCGATATTTTTAGATTTTTTTTCCGAGTTTTCTTTGATTTTCTATGTTTTTTTACAAGTTTACGAAATGGTTTTCGAAAATAAATAAATTCAGAAAATTCGGGATTATCTGGAATATTCTAGAAGATTAATTTTGTATCCCAAATTTATCCAAAAGTGGATAAAGGTTAATTGGATGGTAGATTAGATGCAAAAACATGGATATTAATTCTCGAACGAAAGATAGATAAAATAAAAAATTAAGCAAGGATCACTGATGTGGGAATCCACATCAGCAAGAACCGTATATATGATTGTGATGACCGTCTATACAGTCCATACAACCGTATATACGACTGTTATCCGTATGCTTAATTTCGTATTTTATCTATCTATTTCCCACAAAACGCCTATAAATACATGCTCTCGGTGCTTAATCGAAAAACACAAATCACTCACAAAAAACACAAATCATTCACAACATCTAAGTTTCTCGAATCCATCGCAACTTTCGGAGTCGTTTCTTTGCTAATCTTGGTACAAATTCAGAGGCTAATCAATCTAACTCTCTCTCTTCTTTTATTATTATTTTTGATTAGTATAACACTTATCTTTTGAATTCAATCATGTAAATTTATTCGTTTTCAATCATTTTCGCTCTATTGCAAATGTTTTAATCATAATTGTCAATGCTAACAATATCTTTGTTGTGATAAGTGATTCAATTGGACATTTGGAAGCAACGCATTGATACACTAACCTTTGTTTTCTTTTGTGATTGATACTGAAGCAAGGTGAGTTGAATCATATATATGAGTTTTCTATTATTGCATACTAATCATCATCTCACATGTATTTTGACATTGTTTATGCATGAGACACTTTTTTATTGCTTAAACAGGATCAAAATTTTTTTAATTACATTAGATTTAGATTAATCATGGACAAACGGATTTTATGCATCTTATATTAATTTGAACTAATCACAACAATTAGGCTAGGTAGTGATATTGCATAATAAAAACTCACGCTTTTAATAGATTTCTAAGGATAGAAAGTTTCCAATGGATAAAATTGCTAAGTTGTTGTGTATCCAATTAATTTGATCGAATAAAATTACAATGTGACCGAGTAGAGGCTGCTACATGTGGGCGGATTGGATCCATGATTATTTCCGTACCATGTCCCCGAACCCACGAATTGGTTACTGGATTAAACAATGGGGCCATTGACTTGGCACCAATGTTTCGGGCGTCCGTGATTAACCTGTATAGGCACGGTGGCGATTCCCCACTCGACAATACTACTCCAACACACTCACGTGCGGGATTCGTGGCTCAAGGCCACAAACGAAATCGACATAGGACGTAGGCCCGATAAGGGCACACGCCTACACTTGTAATCTTGCCAGACTCAACAACGAGCAGCTGTAGAACTTCCAGGTCGTCCTCCTCCACTAACACCCTGCCCGCGAGCAGCAGTAATTCCAGCTTGTTGTAAACCCTCGTCCTCCGCCGCAAACGCTCCTCCTCTGCCGCGAACCCCTGCTCTGCCATCACCACACTCTCAATTAGGTTTGGGACTAAACCATAACATTTCTCTCACTCGCAAACACTCAAACACTTAATTAACTCCAATCTCTCACTCAATTTTAGTCACATTATCACACAAACACTCCAATTCGCTCCAATCTAAGTCAAACTCACAAATTGAGTGTTTTGGCAAATATATTGGTCACAATCTTTATATGTTGATTCTATAATTAGTTCAATGTATAAGTACAGTTTACAGTTTGATTTGGAATATAACATTAATGTATTCATAGCATTGTTTGTTTGTCATCACGATAATAATGACAATAGAACCTTGATGTAATTGAGGTTTGGACCTTGTATAAATATTGGATACTTTGCTGTGATTCTTTGGCCTTTGATGGATAAAAGCAGTGATTTAGCCTTGGTTAGTATCTCCGTAGTCTCTAATTTTCATGGCAGCATTGGATTTTTAGTCTGTGCATTAGTTAATTCTGTTTTGAGGGATTTACAATGTTGTATGTGATTGATTAGTTGCCTACTCGGCATCAACTTGTTTGGGCACTTGGAAGTTGGAATCGACTTGTTTTGGTAGTCATTATTATTATTATTATTATTATTATTATTATTATT
>SNQN01001122.1:28615-52423 GCA_008642245.1 Bassia scoparia | reverse complement strand
ACTAAATCTTTTATCTTTAGTGATCTGTGGACAATACTCGAAACGTCGCGCGAGTTCAGCGTCTTAAAGACAATATGTGTTAGGCATCTTGCATTATGATACTCATTCGTGAGTACTCGTAGTAGGAACACGTRTRGTATAAGTGTTTTGAGAAAAGGCTGGGGGGGCTCGCTTAAAATTGATGCTGGTGCATTTCCTATGTAACCAACTCTTAAGCTTGATGTTTATCCCCACCATGACGCGCAACCTAGTGCACTATGAAGTCGTAATGGTTTAGACCTCCTTTGATCATAACAATAGGCCTGGATGTGTTAAGGACCTTTTAGCCTAGTCATGGAAACCCTCTTTGAACACCCGGACCGACCATGTTCGAAAAACGTAGCAAAAGACTCTAGGTGGCTAGACTTTTGTATTTCTTTTTACATATAGGGATCATGCTAGTGTGACAACGTGCTATGTGCTTTTAGCCTACTAGAACCTTATGTTTGCATACATAAGACAATACGAGTCATGTAACATTCCTCATTTAGCAGGTGGTCATTCCTTAGGCGTCGTAATGTCGGAATGGTTGTAAATTGGAATCATTAGGCTTTGCGTCCTTATCGCATCATGCAATTGTAAATGAACACTAGAAATCGTAATTCGTCTTTGTTACGGATTAAAAATATATAGTTGGCATTGTTGACTTAATTAGGAGAGTTTGACCAACAGTAAGTAACTAGCGACGAATAAGGCAAAAGGAGAAGACAGGCAATACATGACATTCTTAATATAACTTCAGTCTTACGATACAGCATTAGCGTTAGAAGGAAATTGTGGTAAGGATGGCCCATCAGGAGATAGTCTAAAAGCAGGCCCATGAAGATTAGGCAACAGTAGGACTTAGAAGGAAATTATGAATGTTTGAAATATGAAAAGAAGCAGCAAGAAATCGTCAGATGAAATAACTTCCACCCACGATCTACACCCTTGGAGGCCTATAAATAGATGCAGCGGTACATAATTGAACAACAACAACAACAACAACATCAATCTATCTCTTTTTCGCATTTAGTTTCCTTTAGACACACTTGGCTCAGTAGCCAAGTTAGTTTAGATTAGCGTAGCCTAGATTAGTCTAGAGTAGCGTAGTTCATCTTATCATGGATCAGTAAGTTGTTCGATTTTCATTCCATTGTGTGTAATCATGGATGTAATCATCCTTCCTTATAATACAATGGTAGTTTGATACTTATCCCTTTACAATGGAAGGTGTTTGTCTCTTTTCATTATTGTTTGTTTTACGTTTCAATTTTGTTCAACTACAAGTTGTTCTCCTTATGTTCCATCTTCTTGATTAACTTTGATCGATTAGGAGCCATTTTACGTTAGCGAGGTTATCAATATAATCAGTAACCAGAGGGGCAGCCCCCTACCGAACTAAGAAAAATATTGGGCAGTTGACTTGTTGGTAAAGTGTAAAATCACCTCAACAGCCTTTAAAAATCAAAAAAAATTTGGAGAAAAAAAGCAAAAAAATCGAATAACAAAAATGATTACAAAAAAATAAAAAAAGGCAAAAAAATGAACTTTTGGCATTGTAGACACCTGAAAATGTGTCTCCCCAAATGAGTAATCCGTGATGAAACATACCGCGTCTCGCGTTTGTTTCGANTTTTGTGACCAATTAAAAAAGACTGCATTGATTATGTAAATTTATTAATGACCATTTTAAATAAATACCAATTAATATCACTTAAAAAATATCAAATAAAATGATTTTTTAAAAATTTTATATTGATAATGGAAAATTAGAGAAATTTTTAATCAAACCTGTAGATTGATTTAATAAATCCAATGACATAATTGTATAGGGTTCCGTGATTATGTGCAAATTTTGGGTTAATTAAGCAGGATATATTTTGACCCCAAAAGTTGCACATAATTACGAAATCCTATTTAAATATGTCACTCGATTGATTTATAAAATTAATTTCTAGAATTGATTAGAAATTCCCCATAAAATTAGTGGTCAAGTAATAAACTTAATCATAACGGTTATATATATCACAACATTATTTTAATTTGTAATACATAGTTTATAAATTATTACTTTAGAACTATTTTTATAAATTGTAATTTTGTACATCAGTGCACGCATCACGTGCATAAAAAAACTAGTATATATATAAGTCAAGGAGGGAGCAACGGTGTCCCCCCCTATGAAAATACAAAATTACCCTTTTATAAGTTTAAAATTGCATATTAACACTTCCTTTAATCAATTGCATTCTTAAAATAAAATTTTGCTCATGTAGACATATTTAAATTTACATACATAAGCTACCTTAATATAACTACATAGTAAAAAGAGAAAGTTGTGATTAAAATATAAATTGATGCAAATGAATCATTTTTCAACGTAATTACAACCCATTGTTTTAAATTTGAAATTAAAGAAACAATTAATTTTTATTTTTTTTGCATTTATAGGTAGCACGGATAGTGTGCAAGAAAAAACTAGTATATATATATAGAAACAAGATCCTGTGAAAACACAAACCTTAGGTGAAAACTAAAAACTTTTAATCTTGACCGTAGGATTTCGAGATGGACGGTCATGATTTAATCTATTCATATACTTGTAATTCAATCTGTGGTACATTGAAAGTTTAAAGGGGTACGCGTGTACTGTTCATTAATAATAGGTCAAATCTTGTGTACCCCTTTACTGTTTGTATGTACCCCTTAAAATGTAATATGTACCCATTTATTTTGGTTTTCACGTTTTCATATAACATGTGGTTTTTATTGGATCCTCAGGATCCAATGAAAACAACAAGTTATATGGGAACGTGAAATCCAAACCAAATGGGTACATGTAACATTTTAAGGGGTACGTGCAATACGTTTTCAATTTAAAATGATTTTGATAGAAAATAAATTTCCACTGAAAACAATTTTCAAGGAGACAATATTCCATTGTTTGGTTGCATGTAAAAAAGTAAATGAAAATAGGGAAAATGAAAGGGATGCAACAGGAGATTGTGAGAGAGTAGTGTACAAGAAATAGAAGGGAAATAAGTTTCCTTTCATTTTGAAAGAGAAATTCTATTCCCATAATATATCAAACAATGTAAAATTTAAAAAGGAGGAAACACTTTAATTTGATGAAAAGTATTTTACACCCTACTAAACACAAAAAGAAAATTATTTTACGCTCTACTAAACAATGCCTTAGCTTCTTCTATACAGTTTTAAGGGTTGAATTGAGTTTTTTCTTATTTAATAGAGTAATATGATTAGGACATTCTTGTAATATACAGTCATAGGTTGTAATCTGTTTGTCTATAATTAATCATGTAATTATTTTTAATTAGTAAGATGCTTATTTGTCTCCATTACTTAGCTTGTCCAAGTTGCAAATGTTTTCTTAAGAGTTAATTTAACACGAAGTAGCTTTCTGTTTATATCACTCTGGTCGACCAATAAATTAGTTGCAATTATACAATTAATTATATCCCAAGTGGTAACAAAACATAGGAAAATATATTTCAATAAATTATGTTGGTAACAAATATAAGAGATTCTCCACCGATCACATCCCATTAAAGAACGTAGGAAACTATAGACACGCAACGTTAACAGCCAACTCCAAGTATTTTTCATAAATAATTAAAGTCATTTTTTATTTCAAAATCTCACCGCCTTAATATTTAATTTAAGTTCTTTGAAATCACTATCCATAAAAAAAAAAAACTAATAAATATTATAAAGTATAACAATTATAACAACGTAAGAACGTGTGAACGTACATAATATAAATGGTACTTATAAAGTATTTTGTGATATACGGAGTACTTGATAATGTTGATTTTTGTGTGGAGATGCATGGTAAAAGGAGGAGCTAGTAGTATTGGTGTAGTAAGCAGGGGCGGACGCAGGATTTGAAAAATGGGTATGCACCATACAACGGAATAAAATTTCGGTTCATCGGGTCGGGCCGGTTACAAATAAATAAAGTAATAACGAAAATTATAACGGAATAATTATAACGAAATTACAAATAAATAATAAATAAGTTATAACGAAATAATAACAATAAATAAAGTAATAACGGAATAAAGTAATTTTGCTCACTTGTTGAGGTGGAGGTTCATTTTGAACAATTGTTTGAGGTGGGGGTTGATTTTGTGCACTTGTTTGATTTGGGGGTTGATTTTGAGCACTTGTTTGAATTGGGGTTGATTTTGAGCATTTGATTGATTTTGAGAAGTATATTCATGACTTTGAGAAGTGTTAGCTTTCTTGGAGAAAAACTTTAATGTAGGATGCTAGGAGTCTTGCTTGAATTGCTTCCTTTCATTCTAAAAAAAAACAAAAAAGTAACTTAATAAGGTGAAATAAGCATATGAATTTTGGCCTAAATCATTTTGTTCCTATTAAATATTTAAATTAATTAAATCAGAATATATAACACAATTACACAAACAACTAATAAAAAAACAGCAACATTTATTAAATCAAATATATTTTCATTAAAAAAAACAGCAAGATATATTTAATCAAAATATAAAAAAAAATCAGAATATATAAGTATATAACACAAACAACTAAACAACTAAACAAGATATCAATCAAATTATCAGAATTTGTGAATTAAATTGCAAGTTGCAACAACAAGTCAACAATTCAACAATTGTGATTGTGAATTAAATCAGCAAGTCAGTAACAAAGGTGAACAAATCGGAACAAATTGAAGTATTGAACAAACCTAACGGACTAACGGAAGTAGCGGCGGCCTAACCTGAGTACTGACGAGTGACGTGCGCTCTGTGGGAGTGGTGACGCCGACGAACTGCGCACACCGCTGCACCGGAGCGGCGATCTGACGGAGCAAGGCACAAACAGTCGAAGCCCTCGAACAGCTCGAAGGTCGACAAAGCCCAGAAAAGAAAAGAAAAAAGAAAAGAGAGAGAAAGAAAAGAAAAGAGAGAGAAAAAGAAAATAGAGAGAGAGAGTGAAATGAGGAAATGATTCCAAATGGGGGACCCCTGTCTGCTTGACTGCTTCCCTTCTCAGTTCTCACTTCTCACGCGTGACTTGTGCCTTACTGCCTTTTACTTAATTTTTTTAAAACAGATTGATTTTTTTTTAAAAATAATGGTAGGCACGTGACCACGCTGCCCTACGTGCCTCCGCCACTGGTAGTAAGGAGCTCGCTAGGTGCATTTGGAATGATGTTGGAAATATACCTGGCAAAACGAACCCGACCCAATTTTGACCTGGAAACCGATCCGGGAAAGTTGGTTCATGAACAAAAGATTTGATCGAAACCCATTTTTTGACCGAATCCGTCAACCTATTTTAGAATGCTGACCGACCTGGACCGATCTGACCGACCGTTTGACGATTTATCTAGTATAATTACTTATAAATGTGTTTAATCATGTACAAATCACAAATATTAGTCGAAGTAATAAATGTAATATTGCAAAATTCACTGTTGCAATAAAAAAGAAGCAGAATGTGTAGTTTCGATAAAAAATTACTAGTGAATAGATCAAATTATGCATTTTTTACCTTTTGAAGCCCTAACCATCTTCTGCAATAATATATTTATTAGATTCAGACAAATATATGGTTTAATGAATAATTTCTACTTAGTTTAGTCACATATACATTTTAAGTCCTAAAAACCTTAATAAATGATCTAATTTTGCGAAACATCAAAAGAAAAAAGGCGCTAAAAAAACTTGACCGATCGACCGTCATGTTACCGAAACATTAGGTCATGAACAAAGAAATTCGACCCCGTTATCGAAAATGACCGACCTGTAAATGCCGAAACCGAACATTGACCGACCAATACCGATCTGACCGATCAATTTGCCAAGTATAGTTGAAGGATCAATTTCAACTAACGAAATTCGCTCAATCTTATTGGAATTTTGAAATCATTCAGGTTGGATGTGAAAGATTGCGCCTTGAACTTTCTAATACTAGTCTTAAGCTTAATTTTGGTGAGAAACGAGAAAGTTATGACCGTTTTAAGTTTAGTTGTTGCCACTACTACAAAAAGGCTAAGAGACCGGTTAAAAAAGGCCAAGAGACCGCAATAATACCGTCTCTAGGTGAGAGGGCTCTTAGGTAAAGAGACCGGTTATTTTGCGGTCTCTTTAATCAATCAAGAGACCGGTGCACACAAATAACGTCTCTTAAGGCATGGGATAAGAGACCGGATTTGATAAAAAAATCGGTCTCTTATATGGTAAATGGTGATTTTTTTATTACATCAAAGAGACCGTTTTTTATTAAAACCGTCTCTTGGTTATTATTAATTAAAAAAAAGGTACAGCAGGTCCCACCTGACCTGCTTTATTTCACCTAGTAGTCAACGTCCTCAACGATTTCCAAAACAAATTCAAAACTAAACAATATATATATGAATTTAACCCATTATATATATCAATAAATTCAATACAAAGTTACAAATAATATATTGTCTACAAAACTAAAAAATTTCAAACTTGAATTTTCTCACTTTCCTACTAACAAACTAGAATAAGTTCT
The DNA here is from genome assembly GCA_008642245.1 of Bassia scoparia. Lineage (NCBI taxonomy): Eukaryota > Viridiplantae > Streptophyta > Magnoliopsida > Caryophyllales > Amaranthaceae > Bassia > Bassia scoparia. The sequence goes on along the minus strand of SNQN01001122.1, from coordinate 45,871 downwards.
CATTTCATTCTTTCTTGACTTCATGATGAACTCTTAACCTTGGTGAAGGGAATACCTGTAAAATAAGATTAATCAACAACAGTGAAGATTCTTTACACAACACACAATACATTAAATTCTAGCAACAAGATTGCAGAATCATTTCCTGGCCGGTCAAGATTCCAGAGCATCATTCAGTTTGTTTAGCCTATAAAACACTATGTCTGTGGGACATACAACAAATGAATCCCATAAATACCCAGTCATTCAATACTAAAGAACACTGCATATCAATTCAAAACAGAAATAATGCACAGCAGCTCAACCATATTCAGCAGTCAACACTATGCCAGAACCATATGCTAATTGACAGAGCGCAATGGTGTTAAGAAAACAAAGAACAACAAATTTAAAGAAAAGGAAGAGGAAAAGATGATTTTGAATGCTACACGTAATAGCTAAAGAGAAATACATATTCTCAACGATTAAAGACCACCATTATACAAAGACTTAGAAACAAACCAGGGACTAGTAGTTCAAACCAAACATTCACCGTCCCTGTGACTTCAATTAAAAATCGGAAAAAAAAAACTGAAAAAAATCGGAACTAAAAAAACTGAAAAATCGGAAAGAACACAATTAAAATCAGAAAAAATACTGAAAAAATGAATTAAACCCAAAATCAAACTAAACCATTAAAAAAGATAAAAACTCGAATTAAAATAAACAACGAAAATACAAAACGAATAAAACCTAGATCTACTTTTACCATTAGTCTTGAAAGTACAAACTAAATCGAACAAAACTTGAAACAAAATTCAAAAAAACCCAACAAAAAACAAATATAACCTAGATCTATAATCCAAAAAACTGAAAAAATGCCAAAAAATAACTAAAAAAATCAGAAAATACCTCAAAACAAAGGAAACACACGAAGAGGGATGAAAGTTGAGCGAGGAGTAGAGATGGCATCGCAGTGAGTTGTGGCAAAATAAGATTCAAATCTTACCAATTTACTCGTTCATTTGGCGAGAGGAAGTGATTGACAAGCAGATTGGCGAGCATAAGAAATTTTTGGGCAACAAGTTAAGTGAAATTATTTTTTGGGCTTAAAAGAAATTTGAAGAAATAGATATGAATGAATTTGAAGGGGAAAAGTGAGAGGAGGGAGGAGACAGGAAGGAGGAGAGAGGGGAAATGTAAATCGTAGAAAAAGTGAGGAGGAGAGAGGAGAGAGTGCGTTATTAATAAGAATATGTACTATTAAAAGTGTAAAGTGGCTCCATACATGGACTTAAGAGCCCGTATTTTTTATGTCCGTCTCTTAGATGGATTTAAGAGACCGGTTTATATGTTATGTCTCTTACTTCAATTTAAGAGACCGATTAGTAAAGAATAACCAGTGCTTATCCTAAGAGACCGGTTTTAAGGTATCACCGGTCTCTTAAAAGAGATATGTTATCCAATTTTAGTAGTAGTGGCGTTGATCTGCATATATATAGGTCAACACGTCCGTTGAATATAGCACAACAGTGTTGTCTGGATTCTTGAAGTAGTGAGTAGCTTCAGGATGGTTTTGGCTTTCTGTCTACCTCAACACACCCGGCCTTATATTTATTTTGAACATGCCGTGTTGATTTGAACCCAATATATTTTCATCGGGTATAAAAATCCATTTCTTCCCGTAGATACTACATTTTCCTAGCTCAAGACGACCATTGATTAGACACCCCTTGCAACACACAAGTCAAATCGAGAGAGTTAGGACCTTGACAAACCCTAAAAGGCAAGTTTACACTTCAAAGAGCATAATTTCCTGCACAAAGCACCCTTTAAAACAAGTTTTGGTGTAGTACTAGGCTATGGAGTGTGCACTACTTCGCCCTTACTTTTGTCCCTAATCCATGACTTTTGTGCACGCCAAGTATGGATCCTTTGCCTTGCATTATGTCTCAACAGGGCTTAAATCAGTTCTGCAGCTCCCGCAAAGAGTGTGGTAGTGACTTCCTCTACTCGATATTCGAGTATAATACCCACAACTGCAAGAATACTCATACTATGCAAAAGAAAGAATTTAATTCTAGCAAACCAAAGTCATCACCGTGAGCCATACCCCTCGGGCCAGAGGACCCAGATCCTATCCGCCGTGACAACCCGATGCTTGTACAACATTTTGGCGAATTCACCGAGGAATTCACTAAACTTATCTTAGTGATCTGTGGACAATACTCGAAACGTCGCGCGAGTTCAGCGTCCTAAAGACATATGTGTTAGGCATCTTGTATTACAATATATACTCATTCGTGAGTACCGTAGCAGGACATGTCTCGTATAAGTGTTTTGAGAGAAAAGGCGGGGGGGGGGGGGGGGGGGGCAGGGCTCGCTTAAATTGATGCGTGCATTTCCTATGTAAACCAACTCTTAAGCTTGATGTCTATCTCCACCATGACGCGCAACCTAGTGCACTATGAAGTCGTAATGGTTTAGAACTCCTTTGATCATAACAACAGGCCTGGATGTGTTAAGGACCTTTTAGCCTAGTCATGGAAACCCTCTTTGAACACCCGGACCGACCATGTTCGAAAAACGTAGCAACAGACTCTAGGTGGCTAGACTTTTGTTTTTCATTTTACATATAGGGATCATGCTAGTGTGACAACGTGCTATGTGCTTTTAGCCTACTAGAACCTTATCTTTGCATACATAAGACAATACGAGTCATGTAACATTCCTCATTTAGCAAGGTGGTCATTCCTTAGGCGTCGTAATGTCGGAATGGTTGTAAACTAGAATCATTACACTTTGCGTCCTTATCGCATCATGCAATTGTAAATGAACACTAAAAATCGTAATTCGTCTTTGTTACGGATTAAAAATATATAGTTGGCATTGTTGACTTAATTAGGAGAGTTTGACCAGCAGTAAGTAACTAGCGATGAATAAGGCAGAAGGAGAAGACAGACAATACATGACATTCTTAATATAACTTCAGTCTAACGATACAGTATTAGCGTTAGAAGGAAATTGTGGTAAGGATGGCCCATCAGGAGATAGTCTAAAAGCAGGCCCATGAAGATTAGGCGACAGTAGGACTTAGAAGGAAATTATGAATGTTTGAAATATGAAAAGAAGCGGCAAGAAATCGTCATATGAAGTAACTTCCACCCACGATCTACACCCTTGGAGGCCTATAAATAGATGCATCGGTACAGAAGTGAACAACAACAACAACATCAATCTATCTCTTTTTCGCATTTAGTTTCCTTTAGCCACACTTGGATTAGTAGCTAAGTTAGTTTAGATTAGCGTAGCCTAGATTGTCTAGCGTAGCATAGTTCATCTTATCATGGATCACTAAGTTGTTCGATTTTCATTCCATTGTGTGTAATCATGGAGGTAATCATCCTTCCTTATAATACAATGGTAGTTTGATACTTATCCCTTTATAATGGAAGGTGTTTGTCTCTTTTCATTATTGTTTGTTTTACGTTTCAATTTTGTTCCACAACAAGTTGTTCTCCTTATGTTCCATCTTCTTGATTAACTCTTATCGATTAGGAGCCATTTTACGTTAGCGAGGTTATCAATATAATCAATAACTAGAGGGGCAGCCCCCTACCGAACTAAGAAAAATATTGGGCGGTTGACTTGTTGGTAAAGTGTAAAATCACCTCTACAGCCTTTAAAAATCAAAAAAAATTTGGAGAAAAAAAAAGCAAAAAAATCGAATAACAAAAATAATTACGAAAAATAAAAAAAAGGCAAAAAAATGAACTTTTGGCATTCATACTTTTTTTTTCATTTTTGAGTTGAGACATAGGCAAGGAATGATTAACCCTAAGGCATTCATTGCATAACAGGTTGAACCAACATGGAACTTAACTTTTGATCCATGTACAAACAAGAAAGGGCAAAGGTCGGACGCACCATCGACTTGGGTTCTTACACATGGGGCTCTTTTAGTTCAAGGTGAGCAATAAATCACTTCAACAATTCCTAGGAAACGAATTTCTCGGAATCCCATTCCGAGGTCCAAGCTCTCCTTCACCGACTCAACAGATTTCGAAGACACCCCCAATTCCTTACCACAACTAATGGGTGAAGAAGACAATACCGCTCGCACAATGACTGAAATGCAGGCCACCATCCAGGCCCTGCAAGTTAAGCTTGCTTCACTCGAGCAAGTTGAACCATCCAAGGTCACCCTCAAAATCCTTGAAAAGATGGTCCTGAAGGCAACCAACAAGAACGCCTATTTTGAGACACCTTAACTCGAGGATATTTTAGCTAAAATCCCCGACAAAGTTTCTACTGCGGATTTGCCAAAGTGCAAACTAACTGACGATCCTAGATTCCATCTCAAGAGGTTTAAGGCCACCATGTCCATCAAGCACAGACGGAGCCAYGATTTAGAAACCAGGGGTGCAAATTTAGAAAGCTCTAAATTCAGATCAAATCGGGTAAAAAGATACACAATAATAACAATTGTTTAATACATTAAGTCTAAGATTTTCAAATGCCAAATTAATTATAGTCTTACAATTACAATACAAAGAAAATAAGAAAAAATAAACAATAAATTACAAAATTCTTCGGGTCTTCATTTTTAGAAAGCGGTCGATGATTCGTTGATCGATAACTTCCAGGAACATATGTTTCTTAATAAAAGTAACCAAACAATCATTCAATACTTGATTGCCCATACTATTCCGCAACTTACTTTTGACATATGTCATTGCGGAAAACACCCTTTCAACACTTGCCGTAGCAACGGGAAGAATCAACATCAACTTGATTAGCAAATATACAAGAGGATATGTCTCACATCTCTTTGTTTCAACAAGTTTCATGGATAGAGAATTAAGATCATTCAAATTATGAAATCTTTCATCATTTTTCATATTGTTCATGAACAAGTCAAGTTGAAGTTCAAGAGCCATCAAGTCAACATTAGAAAATTCTCCGGGATAGAAAGAGGCAAGTTTGAGTATCTTTTGTTTATTGAATGAAGAGAAGTTACCTTTAGGACTTAAGCTAGCCATACATGTAAGTAGCTCCATACTCCTCTCATTGAAACGGTTATCGATTGTTTGAAGAAGCAAATCAATCACTTGTAGAAAAACCTAACCCGAAAATGATGTAGATTTGTTTCATTTTTAATAAACCTTCTTGATCTTCCTTGAGGAGCATAAGGAGCATCCATGTTAGGAACTTCAATTCCGTTCTTTGTTGCAAATGATGTTACCTTCTCTAAGAGATTTTCCCATCCTTGCTCTCTCATTTCTTACAACACATTTTTGTGAAAGTTACAAGTTCCATGGCATTAACAATATCTTGTTCCTTTCTTTGCAAAGCAACACATAATTCATTAGTGTAACCCATTATACTCCACATCAAATGTAACATAAAGATGAAATCAAATGTAACATAAAGATGAAATCAAATGTCTCCAATGATGTAATAATAAGTTCCACTTTGAACTTGTCTTCCGATGTACCATGTTTTGTAATATGCACAAGTAGCTTAATAATTGAAGGATACAAGTTCTTAATATTCAAATGACACTTGTAATGAGATCCCCATCGCGTATCCCCTGGCCTTTTCAATTCAAGTTCTTGATTTAAACCCGATCCACTTTCAATTTCTCCCACCTCTAATGCATGTGCCACTTGTTGAGAATAAGTTTCACGAAGTATGTCTTTCCTCTTAAAAGAAGCTCCAATTACATTCAACATCATTGCAATTAATTCAAAAAAAGAATTGCATCTATCATTATTTTTGGCAACGGCTACTAATGTAAGTTGAAGTTGGTGAGAAAAACAATGTATGCAGTAGGCTCTTGGATTGTCATTCATGATCAAAGTCTTAAGCCCATTTATTTCACCTCTCATGTTACTAGSACCATCATACCCTTGTCCTCTTATCATGGATGGACTCAATGAATGTTCAACAAGTAAAGACATAATAGCATCTTTAAGGGACAAAGCGGTAGTGTCACCAACATGAACCATGCCCAAAATCCTTTCCATAACCTTACCACTATCACGATCAACAAACCGCAAAACAAGAGCAAGTTGTTCTTTTTTAGACACATCACTAGATTCGTCGGCCATAATAGCATAATGGTCATCACCAAGCTCATCTATTATGCATTTAGTTGTTTTTTTGGCACAACAACTAATAATGTCCTTTTGAATCGGTGGAGAAGTCATCAAACAATTTTTGGGGGCATTTTCTAATGTGTGTTTTTTAACTTCATCATCCCTTTTCGCATACCACTTTAAATGTTCAAGAAAATTGCCTCTATTAAAAGATTTCTCTCGCTCATCATGTCCACGAAAAAGCCAAGCCTTGGCCCAAAAGATATCGCAAACAACCTAAAGATGCTTTCAAACGAATGAGATATTTTGTTTTTGCAACCTCACTTACATTGTCCAACACATTCACAATTGATTTCTTTATTTTCCATCTCTTAAATTCACATATTTTTCATAAGCAAGATTATGTGCACTTTTAATTCCTCCAACATGCTTCAATATCCTTTCTGGCTTATTCCATGCCCTAAAACCCCCATTTACAAATGCATCACCTCCCTTATTCTTTTCAACATCTCTCTTGAATAAGAAGCAAACAAAAAAAAAATGCGGCATCTTTTTCTATGCTATATTCAAGCCAATTCCATTTCTTGAACCAATTAACACCAAAACGACGAAGACCGTGACATTCTCTTTGAGGAAAAATGCGGGTCTTTGGTTGACAAGGTTTTCTTAAGAATGTAAGCTGTTTCTCAACCGATCCCGTTGTTTAGGAAAGATAATGCATAATATAATGTCTTTTCTCGGGATCACGTGGAAGGTAATTTCAACATCATATACTAGCTCCTCATCCTCCTCTTCCTGCCTCCTCTTCAGTCTAAATTCCTAAAGGTACATTTTACTACTTGGACTAATACCATCTTCATTGACATCTTCTTTTGGGGAGAGGTAAAATGCGAAGAGGTCAAAATGCCTTCATTAGATAGTGTCTCATGCAGAGGTGCTTGACTTTGGGCGGAGAATTGGAAGAAGTTGTTTCTTGGATTTATTTTTTGAACATAAATTGTCGAAGATTCGGGATTGCTCCTTCTAGACTTGGACTTTTTTGAATAGTGAATTGGATCACTCGACGATTCTCTAATTCAATTGATAAAAAATAATATTATTTCATTAATTAATTTTTATAATTTATAATCATCAATTAGGCAATTACCTCATCTTCTATTCTCAATTCATCAATTTACAACTAAATCTCACTAAAGAGTAACTACTTCAAACTATTCAAAGTAATCAACTTATAAAACTATCAACTTATTCATAATTCTAACAACAAATCAATTTATAGTTCATTATTTAACAACATAAAAAAAATATAACATTTCAATTTCCAAATCTCCAATTAAAGCATAATCTATAAATAAACAATCTAACAATGTAACATCATAAGAATATACAAATACAATCAACAATCAACATTCAATCAAAAGTTCAAAACAATCATAAATCATTGAACTAAATTAACTTAGCTAACAAATTAACAATATAACATGGAAATAATTTGTAAAATGAAATTTTTTAAAAAGGGCTAAATGATAGATTTAGAAGTTAGAACATACTAATTGAGTAATTGTTGTCCGTGTCCGTCGTGGTGCTGCCGTGCTGCTGCCGTTCACCGCCGGCCTGCCGCCGCGCTCCTACTTGCTCGCTGTTGTGCTACCTTCGTCAGAACCTAGATGACCAGAAGTCCACAAGCCAAAAGGACCAGAAGAGCCGTCGGGGACTTGGGGTTTTTTTTGGGGTTTGCTTCTTTATTAGTTCTTTTTTCTCTCTCATAAATTGTCTAACATATTTTCATATTTTGTAAATTATTATTTTTAAATTAATTAAATGTTAAAGTGGGCAAGTGGCCTACTACCCACTTACTTTCTTTCTTTCCATTTCCCGAGTAGTCAATGCTTTATTCCTTTTCTATGTAATACTGTTCACTACTTCACTTCATGCATGATTCATGCATTCAATTTTTGATTTTTTTAAATAAAATGTCTGATTTTTTCCCAAAAATTAGGAGTACACTTGCCCCCTTGCCCCCCCTCCCTCCGCTTCTGCCATCAAGGGGATCAATGTTGCTTTGTCTCCTAAGGTTTTCCCCATGTCACTAGACCTAATGTGTCAGATGTGATTCTTCTTGCTTCCCAACTAAGATGTAGCTACTTGGGACGATATCTCTCAAGCTTTCATGACGCGTTACCACAAAAAATTCAAGTTTCCACCCTCTTAGGGAACTTGAAATCATTAAGCAAGATGTCAAAGAAGGATTCACCGCTTAACTCACTCATTGGAAAGAGGTGACTACTCAAATGGTGAGTCTCCCACCTGAAATGGAATTGGTGATAATCTTCATCAACAACTTGCTCCTAAAGTATCACAACCACCTTTAGTACTTGGATTTTGGTACTTTTGACAAGGTCTACCGCATTGGCATTGGGATTGAGGATGATCTTCTCAAAGAAAGCTCAAAGAGTAAGTGGGCTAGCAATAGGAAGAATGATGCACCTAATAGATCTAAGGGTGCATCAAGTATCAATGCCATGGAAACTTCCAACAACAACTACTACAACAACAATAGTAGTGGCAACAACAACAACAACAACAACAACAACGATAAGGCACGCTTTCGCCGCAGGCGCACCTATACTCCAAACCCAAGCATTTGAAAGGTTCTCCAATCAAGGCTTGATCACTCTAATTGGACCTATCTCCAATCCTCCCGTTGAAAAGAGATCTACAAAATAGGATGCCAAAAAAAGTGCAAGTACCATTGTGGAAATGGCCATACTCTTAAATATCAACTATAAGACATGGTCGAGGATGGAAGGCTTCTAGTCCCTCTTGGGGCTAAGAAGTCAAACACTCAGACGAGTGCTTTGTGTATGCTTATGCTCGAGTAAGGGGAAACTAATTTAGACCCCTTGGTCTTCATCACTCCTACTACCGTTACACCAAACAATAGGTGCCTCAATGCGGCATAGGCTTAGGGTGCAATCTAGTTCACTCTGCCACATGACCCCGATGAAAGTGACAAGATTATGAATGGGTTAGAAAGTTGTTAAACATCACTAGACAACCTTCCAAAGTTACTACTCCATGAGATCTAGGAGAGATGCGACATCAAACCTCTAACTAGGGGCATGTGCGTTACCCGCAAGTGGAGTAGAAAGGTTGCTGAATTTGCTAGGAATTTTGATCTTCTTAATGTCTACGAACTTTGGAGTGTCAACGATCTCTTCGATTACCCAACTAACTCTCTTGCCCTTAATTTTTGGCTAATGCTATCCACGAATCTCGTGCTCCTAAAGGATACAACTTCCACATGCTCCATACTCCGCAAGAAAAGGCAACTCCAAAACAGAGGAAAACCGTGAAGTTTACCACTTTAGGAGGCAAGGTCATCAAGTACATCATGGGCGAAGAGCTAATGTTTGAGGATTCTTAATTTGAGACTGAGTTTGAGTTTAAAGTCGTAGTTGCTAGGATAACTAGTCCTACGGAGTGTCCTCTTGAATCTATCAAGGAGGCTAGTGTTTTCCCCTTCCCTTATCAATCCAGTCTCTTCAGAAACTAACTTAATTGTACTATCTCAAGAGTTTAATAATAAGCTACTTTCTACTTATTATATTTCTTCTCCTTTGCATGATTACTTTAATTTAGAAATCGGAAACAAACCAAACGATAATGAGTTAATAAAGGCAATGGAAGAGCATGCAAAGAAAACTTTCATCATTGAGCAAATAGAAAAGTTAGACATCTCCGACAATGACACGCCGCGGGAGATACAGATTGGTCAGATACTAAGTCCGCCCAAGAAAGGTTTAAGCTGGTTGCAACACCGAAGGAGTTCAGGCATGTGTTCGGTTGGTACTATGAAGACATGGCAGGGATCGATCCACACATCGCACAACAAAGAATTCCACTCATAGAGGGCCAAGCCAGTTAAATAAAAGCTCTGTCGCATGAAACTAGATGTTGCACTTAATATCCGCCAAGAAGTCATTAAACAACATGATTTCGGCTTCATAAAAGTCGTCAATTATCCACAAGGGGTAGCAAATTTGGTTCTTGTACTAAAGAAAGATAAACGATTCCGTATGTGCGTAGACTTTCGTGCCTTAAATAAAGTCAGTCCAAAAGATGACTTCCGTCTACCACACATTGACATTCTCATAGACAACACTATAGATCATGCCTTGATCTCATTCATGGATGGGTATGTGGGTTGTAATCAAGTTAAAATGATTGAGGAAGACATGGAAAAGATAACCTTCACCACTCCGTGTGGGTTATATTGCTATACGGTGATACCTTTTGGTCTCAAAAATGCAAGCACCACCTATCAACGAGTTGAACCACTACAAAAAACTGCATATAGAGACAACTCGTTAGGCAACTGTTGGATCGATTGAACAATACAAGAGGGGGGGGGTGAATTGTATTGGAGGAACTTGAGCACTTTTTGCGGAATTAAAAGAACTTTAAACTAAGGAATTCGAGACTAGAAAATTTCCAACACAGAAACTCCCAAGACAAACGTTAAGAGAGGAAAACTATGGCCTGATGCAACAAAGGACTTCGTCTATACTATATTAGGATGCAACCTCTAAATACAATCTAAGACCCCCGTTCTCAGTTTCCTAGGAACTTCTTGAACCCTCGTTCTCAGTTCACAATGAACTTCTTGAACCCTCTAACTCTCGATTTCCCTTGAACTCCCTTGGTTATGAAACTCACAACCCCTCACTTCAATACGCAGAAAGAAGCACTTTTACAAGTCAATAAAACAATAACCTAAATGCTTGACAACAGTATGAAAGTAAATGCTCTAATTGAATTCTTTGCTCAAGTGTATTTTTAATTCATTACTACCTTAACGTATCAGTAAGCGTAGAAACAAAGCAGTAGTTTCACTAACACATTACTCCCATTTTTGTAGGAGTGATGCTTGTAGTGGAACTTGACTACCAAGTTCAATAACCCACGATCTCACTCGCTCGTTCTCTTTAGCCGTTTGTTGTCCTTAAAAATCTCAGGTTAGTTGGATAAATAAGACCAGTAACACACGTTTTCCTTTGCAACCAACTTTCCTGTTTTCATGGACTCATCAAAGAAACACACGAGATAATTTATAAAAGATAAAAACGTTTTAAACCAAAAGACATAATATAAGGTTTTTAAGAAATAATTTAACGGAAAAATAATATTTAATATTTTATAAAGATTTTTACTCTGATCTATATACAATTATCTAAGGGCTTTATTTAAAAGATATCTTTATAAAATAACGGATTAAAATTCTTTAATAAATTAAATCACAAACTTTAATATTATTTCCTTTTATCCTTTGAGTAATTATTTCATATTTTAATGCCAAGCAGTACAAATAAATCTAGAAACCCTAAATCTAATGTACCACAATGTCGAGTCATATTTTCCAAGGAACTCAACCTTCCTTGATCTTGAACTTCTTCCTTGAGTTCTTCCAAGACTTCTACTAATCACAGGAACTCCTTCCTTCTCCTAAGGATGTCTTCGATCCATTAAGATTTCTTGAAGTTTGGATTCTTAAAAACACAACACTAAACACATATGTTAAACAATAATGCATAYAGTTTGCTTTCTTGGTTTGGAGTGCCATTCATCAAAACTTAGGGTTCAACAATATTCCCCCTTTTCGATGAATGCCAAACCAAGCAAACTCTTTAGCCAATTTAAATATTTCAACCATGTGTTAGTGCATAAGTACTCAATTTAGTGCAAGACATATAAGAGAATCAAAACGAATGAAAAAGTTTTTGAATTGAATTTTACCCTTATACATGCTATAAGTAAATTTTCAAGGAAAGGAATATAAGTATGTGCTAAAACATAATCATCAACCTGTATTTCCAAAGAGGTTTGCTCCTCTTCCCCCTTTTGGCTTTCGTCAAAAAGCAAAACATACACACATCTCATAGCACAACACCAATAGAAATTATATTGCCTGTACCCTTTCAAGCATAAAATTCCAAGCATGTAAAATAAGATAAGCGGCAAAAGCATAATTCTAAGCATCACATTGATATATAGATAATTATCCAAAATACAAAGCCCGAATAGTTCAAATTTAAGAAACTATAAATACCCCTTAGCAAAAAGAGATAATCAAAAGCACCATTGTCAAAAAATAACAGACCATGATCAATAATAATTTTTGATAATAATAATAATAATAATAATAATAATAATAATAATAATAATAATAATAATAATAATGTCTGATAATAATGGGGGGCTGAATAGGCTAGATAGTAGGATTAGGGAATTTAGGGCTGGAAGTGCTGAGCCTCTACTGGATCTCCAAACTCTTCAAGCACGACATCAACCWTYGTCAAGATCCTCTTCTGACCCTTGGCAATCTGGATTGACGCTTCATTTAGACCCTTGACGAGACCTTGAGTGGTGGCAGACTGTTGCTGGAGCAGACCTTCCATGGTGGCAAGATGAGAGAGGACTCCATCAACCTTGCTGTTAACATTTTGGACGGAGGCTTGGATGTTCCTCAATTCCGCAGAGAATGTGGTGGAACTGAAGCCATCAAACCCTTGTCCAGTTGTCATAGCAAACTCCATAGCAGAAGGCTCCTCCTTCTGTTCTTTGGGAGCAGGACGATTATCAACCGGTTACTTCTTCTTAGCTTCCTCCTCTTCTGCATCTAAATCATAGTAAGATTGCAGTTGCTCCTTCTCAGCAGCCTTCCTAGTGTTTCTACTACTCTTTCTCAAAGCACCCCTACCCCTGCCACGCACGTCCTCTTCCTCTACCAGTGGAACAAGGCACAGACATTTCCTCTTCCCAGCAGGTTCCTCAATAACCTTAGGAGTTTTCTTCTTCTCTGGTTCCTCATTCTTTTCAGCAGGCCTATTATCCCCAGCGTTCTCATCATCCTGTTCCTCCTTACTCAAATCCTCCTCATAAACACACCTGCCATTCTTCACTGCTAACCCAAGTCTATGCAAAGTGTTGGATTGGATAAAGTTGTTTGTTTGCATAGTGAGGACATCTTTGTCAGGTTTAATGTTAAAGCTCTTAAAGAAAGTGGTCAACAGATTACCATAGCGAATTTTCATGTTCTTTTTAATGCAATGGTCAAGGTGTTGAATCATTAGGGATGGAAAGTTGATTTTTATTTTGTTTTAAGGACAATACATCAACAAGGCATCAAGATGGTTTGCCTCATCTCTCTTTTGTGTTCATGGAATGATAGATCGGAAAATAAAATGAAAAAGCAATTTTTGAATAGGACTGAAATTTTTGTGATTGGTTTTAATTTGGCCAGCACTGCCTCCTATATGAACTACCATCTGATCAATACTCACACCATTATATTACTTCCTCACTATCTTACCTTCCCTATTTTTCTCCTCATAATAACCTTTAAAATAATCATCAAAACCCTCGTTTGGAACCCCAAATGCCTCACTCAAATCAGCAGCAGTAAATTTAACTTCACGATTTTTAATCTTAAAAGAACAGACACCCTCCACATACTTAAAAGTCTCAACAAATTTTTCCATTAAATTATATGAAATCACATTCTTAAACCTAATGCTAAATAAATCAGTCCATCCTTGAAATTCTAGAATATCAAGGAGTTGAGTGAACTTACATGCACGACACCAATCTATGTCGATGGCCAATCCCCTCACGAAATTTGCACATCTGGACTCAATTCAAACTCGGACATGAGATTTTCCTTTCATTGCAATCGGATCTCAAAGCTCTTCCCATTCATCGTCKATTTCGCTAAATTTCCTCGTTTTCAGAACCTCAGCAACTTCATGAGTGATGTTTTTCGGGTTTGGTGATATATCCAAGGGAGAGTAGTTTGTGTTTGAGTGCTGAAGTGAAAAGAGTGTTTTTGTGGGAAGTGGTGATGAGAAGGTAAGTTTTTCAAATTTTGATTGCATAATATATAAGGAGTGAAAGGTTGGCAGTGAAACGAGTGATGTAGGTGAAGGGAGATGAATTTTGGGACGGTCAAAAGTGGTTGGGAGCATTTAATTATGATTAGTAATTTTATTAATAGATGCAATTGATTTGACAAGTATAAGAGGGATACTTATATATGCATTGAACAATTTCTTTTGCATTCGGTTGAGTGAATTTAGGCAAATGATTTTTCGAATGCAATACAACTAATTTAGATTAGATTTTTGAGATATTATTTTGAAATTAACCGAGATAAAATAAAATTAATTTGTTTTGTGTTTAGATAATATTTGGGCTTGAACTATCGAACAAAACAATTTTGGGCTTTATACTTTATCAAACTACACATATCAGCATGCTTTGAAATTATACAAATGATTTCACATTAACACACAAGAAATACATATGCAATACTTGTAGTAGTGCTATTCACATAATATTTGTGCATGAGACATATGTATACATAAAGTTTAGGATCATACTTTGGGGAATTATCGGAACACCTCTTAGGATAGTTGAATCATCCCAAGTTCCATACYCATCCTTTCAAATCTGTCCCTTGCTAGTGGCTTAGTCAAAATGTCAGCTATTTGATTTTTAGTTTCACAAAAGTCTAATTTGATCAAGCCTTTCTCAACATAATTTTTCAGAAAATGATGTCTAATATGTATATTAACTTTAGAGTGATGAACTGGATCTTTAGAAATACATTTGGCACTAGTATTATCACAATAAATTAGGATACAGTCATACCTCATACTGTAGAAACCTAAATGTGTCTCCCCAAATGAGTAACCGATGATGAAACATATCACGTTTCGTGATCGATTTGTTTCTAAAAGACGCATTTGAACTCGTGAAAAACTCAAAATATGTGAAGTCAAGCTCAAAATCATGTGCCGAAGGTCAAATAAGAGGCAAAAAAGTATCTTCTTTTATTTTTTTTATTTATTTTCTGTTTTTTAGAATTTTCTATTTGGTTTTAGGATTTTTCAAATAAATTATATTGGTGATTTTCATGATTTTCACTTTTCATTGCATTCTTCTCATTTTTCTGAGTTCACCAGTATTTTTAGATTATTTTTCTGATTTTTCTATAATTTTCTATGAATTTTACAATATTTACAAAAATCAAAATACGCAAAAAAATAAAAAAATGCAGAAAATACACAAAAAATACCGTAGAAATACGGGAATGTTCTAGAACCCTCTAGAACCATATTAGAGGTGTCTAGGTTCATGCAAAATCCAAAGAGAATCGGAAAATCTCCGAGAATACGTGAGATAATATTGAGAATACGTGAGCATATATACGATCCATTGAGCGTATATAGGCTCAAGATCAAAAAAGGATTCGAATTTTCAAGCGTATATACGCCCAACTGAGCGTATATACGCTCGTTTGGTTTTGCCTATAAATACCCCTCTTGCGCCTATTTCCGGGGACACGGCATACGTTCTAGGCTTTGCATACTCTCTTGCTCTCTCACTCATACTCTCTCACATAAAAACACAAAATACGAGTTCTAATACGTCTTTTAAATCAAATCAACGAGCGAAATCAAGTATAATCTGAGGTTTACTTCACCCAAACCTCATTTTTGCTTCTTTCTAACTTGATTAATAACTATTCGAGTCTCATTCAACTAATAAAATGTAGAACACCTTTTAATCGCTTCAAAATATGTAGGATATTTATCACTTTTGGTTGTTTCATTTTCAATTAAACTCTATGTCCCTCGCATTTTTTCTCGTGTCAATTAAGGCTTGTCATTTACTAACGTTTCTTTGCATTTTGTATAGCAAGCTTTAACGAGGCACTTTCTTCATCAATACTAACATGCTTGTTTGATTTGTTTAGTGGGATCGATCGGAAGGCGCCATCACGTTATTATTATTTTTCTAACAATTGTTTGTTTGCACGACAAGGTAAGGAGATGCGATATTGTATATCATATTGTGTATAGTTTGTATTGCATTTCGTGCTCTTTAATAAAGGCTGGAAATTTGGTGAATAACATTAAAGCTCAATAGATAATGGACAGACGTTTTAGGGGCACCGTATAATATTGATTAACATTCAAGTGATCACCTTTCTAGGCAAGTAAGTTGTTGTCATAATAGAAAATCTAGTTTGTTAGTAACTTTTAAGGACTATGCGCTAATAAGTGAAAATGTACAGTGTATGATGCAATAAGTCGCGTTGAGATGGATACAATGAGACCGGGAGTAGAAGCACGCTACATGCGGGCGATTGGTCAAAGATTCAGATCCTACCATGTTCCCCGACTCACGAACTGGTTACTGGATCAAACGTGGGCATTGTTTGGCACCAAACGTTTCGGCGTCCGTCGATTAACCTTTATAGGCACGGGGCGATCCCTTTACTCGACAACACTCCCCCAACGGCACTCACGTCGGATTCTGTGGCTCAAGCCCACAACACACTCATCGATGTACGGCCAGAGCTCCCCCCAGCAGGTGGCAACGGTCCTACACACCATAGTCTTCTTTAACTGTTTGTTTGATCCGAAAGGACTTGAAGCAACACAGCAACAGGAACATATTCAGCTCAGAATAGATAGGGCCTATTTGTATTTTGTTTCTTTGATTCCATAACAAGACAAGACACCAAGGAACTGACTGTTCAAAGACTTTTCCTGTTACTAAATCTCCTGCATAGTCCCCAGGCACAGTAAATCCTTTCAAGTCAAAATGTATCACTTCTAATGAAGAGACAAATGTTCTCGTTCTTTTAAGTATCTAAAATATCTTTCACAGCCTGAGGTGTGATTCCTAGGAGTGATGAAATATTGCACACACACCTACAAACTAAAAGAAATATCTAGTCTACAGCCGTTGTAGAGAAGAGAACCATCATACTCATACCTTTCTTATCAACAACATCCTTGGTGAACTTCATCCCAACACTACTACAAAAAAAGCAAAGAGACGTTAAAAAGGCAAAGAGACCCGCATATCAACGGTCTCTAGGTGAGAGGGCTTTAGGAGAGACCGTTAATTTGCGCTTCTATCATGATCAAGGATGGTTATACTAACACGGTTTCTTTGACTACAATATAAGAGACCGGTTTTAAGCATAACTGGTCCTCTTTGATGCTCACAAGAACCGGTTTTAGTATACCGGTTCTTAGGTAATATTCTGAATTAAAAATACATCGAATGTGAGAATCCCTTCGATGTCTTTTTACACATCATA
>SNQN01001122.1:0-18073 GCA_008642245.1 Bassia scoparia | reverse complement strand
ACTAGAAATTTTCCAACGCAGAAAGTCCCAAGACAAACGCTAAGAGAGGAAAACTGTGGCCTGATGCAACACAYGACTTCGTCTATATTATATTAGGATGCAACACCTAAATACAATTTAAGACCCTCATTCTCAATTCCCTAGGAACTTCTTGAACCCTCGTTCTCAGTTCACAATGAACTTCTTGAACCCTCTAACTCTCGATTTCCTTTGAAATCCCTCGGTTATGAAACTCACACTACAAGAAAATGGCTTAATTTAGGATACTTTTCTTTGGACGCTTTTGCAAAGTGTCCTTTGAAATATTAGTTTGCCAATAAATATAGCACAATTTTGGACGCTTTTTTAGTCCTCACATGTGGAATGTATAAACCGTCCTAAATTTGAGATAACTTACTTTTTCTTGTAAATGGCGGTGAAACCAAATTTTCAACTTTTTCATATTCATCCTATACCTACTTTTTCCTCCCACTACTGCCATGCCATACTCTCCACTGCTTATGCCTTTATCAAAAGTTCATAAGTAATAACGGATGGAATCAATTGAATTCATAGTCAAAAAAGTTTCAATTCGCTCACTTTTGCAWTCTCAATTGATTGATTGGAATTAACTTATTAATTTGAGCTGATTGATTTTTAAATTCGATCAAGTGTAATTAGATTGATTAATTTCGCCACAAACTCTCAAACACTAACTCCAATTCGAAGCAACTGGAACCACCACCGTTCGCCACCGCTGAATTGCACCACCAACGCAAGTTACAATTGAAATCTCACCCCCACTACCACCACCATTCACCCATGCTGGTATACTTGTCCTTCTCCCTTAAATTTTTTGTATTTGTTTTAAAATTATGAAAATTTTCCTTTTTGTTTGTCCGATCAGCTTCATGGAATTGTCAGGTAGTTAAATTCTTAGTTTTCAATTTTCAGGTTTTGCAATTGTCAAGTAGTGGTTGCATTTCTTCAAGTTGTTTCTGCTTCACGACGTTACCGCACGATTCGCTGGACACCACGACATTCTTAGGTTAAGTTTAGACTCTGCATATTTGTGCAACTGTTGTTTGTCGTCTTTGAAAAGCCACCTTCACATCCCCTCTCTTTTTTGTAACAACCCATATATCAGATGAGTTTTAGTTTAATACTATGTCAAGTTTACTTTTCCTCAATTTAGGGTATCAATATTTATGTTGAAAATCTGGTTTTGTCATGAAATGCACACAACATGTTTGATAAAATGTGTGAACTAGGAATGAAGGCCAATATCTTTTATTGCATTTAGTTATTTCTTCTTTATTTGTCATCTTTTGGGGTTTATGTAGTCTAATAAGAAGAAAAATTGTTGGGTCAAATAAATGAATGTATTGAAAATACTGCAGCCATGCATGCCATTTGTTACAGAGGTGCTCTGGATGGTATGATAATAAATGAACTTCTATATGCATAACAGTCCTCCTATTCATGTTGAACATGTCAAGGAAGCAAACAGATACTAATATTCTACATAGTTGTATTACCTATGTTTAGATATCTGATTTTGTCAAATTAAATGTTTTACACCGCGGCTATCCCCAATAAGAATGTGCCAAAGCTTCACTTCCCTCCTATTCAAATATGATAAAAAGATTTGAGAATTTTCAAGCTTTGGTTAGTATAAATGATTTGTTCCTCTAAAGAATTTTAGTTTAGTAAAAAATTTGTTCTAGCAGTTTATGGTGTCTAGTAACTTGTAAAAACAGAAATTGACTATATTTTGTTTTCAGATTATGGCTATCCGTAATGCCCGTGCTGAATACTCAGTTGAGCCAGGGAGAATATTTGCAACTATTATTGCCAACCCTGATGTTTTTCATCATATATTTGTAAGTATACATTTTGTAATGTTCGTCTACCTTGTTTATCCCTTGTCAGTTGAGTCAATATTATCCATTTTTTGGTTTATTTTTAGTATTGATGGTTGGGTTGTTGAATTGATTGACTTATTCTTTCACTCGTCCATATATCTCTATATATGGTACTTTCCATTTGATTACAGTTCTATGATGGTCTTTGCATTTCATTAAACTCTAGTGTGTGGGTATATATATTTTTCCTGATTAGTCCATTTTGTTTTTGCTTTTTCTGTTGTGTAATTTTCATTTCTGTTGATCCTCTTGATGGCATGCCATAAATCAAGCTGGTAGATAGAAAAGCAGAAAATAAAGGTTTTTAGGCCATGATCAAAACTTATTGGTCTATGTTTTCAAACATTCTAATAATTGATCTGCTATCTTTTAGAAGTTGATAAGGACATTTAATTTGCAGTGTTATGTTGTAAATGTTTCTTTAGATATGATAGGTTAGGATAACGGATGGGAAAAGACTAGAATACTAGATGGAATTCCATATCAATGGCTGAACACGTAGCAGAATACTGCTTTGCTACAGTAAGTTACACAATTTGACGCTTTTATGAATGAGTGGTCTGCCATTACCTACTTTAATGCCTTATCAGTTGAGGGTAGATGGCTACTAGAGCCAATTTTTACCGAGTAAAATTTATGTTACATCAATGCTAATTTTAATACATTATGCTTGGACTAGGGGCTTTCGAAACTCTTACATCAATCTTGTTTTATTGACTCAAATATTTTTCATCTATAATAACATTATATACTATAAAAGTAAAGAAGATTGATGCAAAAGAAAATGAATATAGCTGATTGATTAGAAATGCTAATGAAAATCTTAAGCACGAGAAATCTAGAAGAGTCAGAGCATTCCCTAACTTGAAACTTCGTAGGATTTGTCTAAACTTATTGGCACTTTTTATGCGTTTTTATTTCTTGGAATCGATATCTGTAGACACCTGAAAATGTGTCTTCCCAAATGAGTAATCCGTGATGAAACATACCGCGTCTCGCGTTTGTTTCGAATCAGAAAAGATGCTTTGAATTCACAAAAGTTGGAAATACGTCGGGAGGTCGTATCGGAATATGAGCAAAGTAAGGCAGGCAAAATATTTTCTGTTGGTTTTTAAAGGTTTAACGTTTTAAAAGGCGATTTCATGCTTTTTTGATGTTCACATGTCCGTATTTCTTTTTGAATGCATATTTTTAATTTTTTCTGATTTTTCTATGATTTTCAGAATTTCGAAATGTTTAAATACGCAGATACGCAGGATACAATGAAAAAATTAGAAATACTCGGAAATACGTGCTTTTAGAACATTCTAGAATCTTGCTTGTGGAGCAAGGGGTGCTAAGGGTGCGTCGAATCAGGAATCACGAATAAATGGAGGAATAAATATTTCGAGGTTCTTTGGAAAACAATACAATCATGAGGTATAATAGCTCATGTAGGCTGTATTAAGCACAGATGAGCGTATATCGCTCAAACGGAGCGATATAGTCATACAGAGGTATTCTATATACGAAAATTGCCAAAACTTAATGAGTGCAGTGAGAGACGTATGATCGCTGCAAATGGTGAGGTAATATAGCAGTGAAGCTATGTATACGCTCATATGCCAGGTATATAGGCAGGTGTTTCATGCTCCGTTTTGCCTGTGCTATAAATACGCTCTTGCTTGTTCAGTTCCGGGACACCGTACTATATGCTTCCTACGCATTACTTTCTTCTCCTCTCTCTAATATCACTCACAACATTATACATTCGTATTTAGTTCAAGCATCGATATTCTCTCTTTGAATCATACATGCGTAACAAAGTTGAATTCTGAGATTACTCTACCATGACAAATCTTCCATCTTTCTTTTAATTTGACTAACCATTTTATTGAGTTTTTAATTAGAATAAACAATGTAGAACTCATTTTTTTGTTTCATGTAATTGTAGGGGTTTCACAAGTTGCAAGGTTTTCATTGGCGTTTTTACTTTCATATATTATATTCAATTGTTCAATACTAAGAATTCTTATTGTTGTATAAGCAATTGAGGCGAAGATCAATTTTTGCGTTGCGTTTTATCAAGATACATTATTTCTTTGTTTTCATGTAGCATTCAAGGCAAGAGATTCGTTTTCACTTGCGTTTTACAGCAACTAACTTTGTTTTCTTGACGAATTTAGGGTAAAATGAGTTTGCATTACTGTAAAGTTTGCACGTTCATATTATGCATTCTTTATCATTGTTGTAAACCTTGTATCTATATTTTGTTAACAAAGACCTGGGTATATTTGTGATATTTAAATAATACTTATGGACAACATGTTTTAGGCACGTTTTTAACATGTTATTAACAAAGTGCAACAATTTTAGGTTGGTAGTCTTTTGTTGTCATAATAAGTACTACACTTTCATAGTATTTTGGGTTAGTACGCTTCTAAAGGTTGTTATAAAGAAGTTGTGATCCATCCTTCCCTCAATATTAAGGACGGTGGCGTATGCGGTAATATGTTAGCAAGATAGGATGAGCCGCTATCGCGCATGGATTATTCTGACTCAGCACCGAACCACATTCGTTGTTTGATTGGGACGTGGGGCCATTGATTTGGCACTAACGTTTCGGGCGTACTGAATAACTTTCTCAGGCATTAGAGTATGTGGTTTCGATTTCCCTTCTCGAAACACTTCCAACGCACTACTGCGGTAGATCGTGGCCCACGCCCACGTCAATGCACTCGATGTAGTCCATCCGTGCGCGCGATACGCTGGAGGCGGCGGCCACGTACCACACATTGGCGACTTCACATGGGATATATACACGTTAGGTAGAGTTGACAGACTTGAAAAGTCTCGTGTTTCTCATCACGTTTATTGAGATTTTGCATTTTTATTGTGAGCCTTTCGAATAAGTGTCACGCCTTAGCTCCTTGGTCTCTATATGGGGCTGTCTTGCTTAGGAATTCACAAGGGGGGATTACACCTTGGCATGATGTGGTTACATTCTGATTGCGCATGGCTAGGTCAAGTCCTTATCCGCCACGCGTGTGTGCCTGTTATTGAGTGGTGATGCACGTGAAGGGTTTTGGCCTACATCGCTTTAATGCAAGTGAGTGACAACTGGCCAGCTTGCCTCTGAGCGTGGTTACTCTTAGACTTAACCTAGACGAATAGGTGAACTTGAGTCGTTGTGTCTTTGTGATTATTAGTGATTGTATGGTCTAGGCATTGTACATTGATCTCATAAAGATTTATATACCAGGATTATTAGTTCCACGTACGATCATTTTAGTTACGTATGCATTCTAGCTAGTGACTTTAGTTGACTTCTGCCTTAGTCTGTTGACCGTAGTCGAACAGACTTTGACCCTTAGGTTTTGACCTTGATTAGTCCAAGGACTTTGAACTTGGTTTGACCCATTGACTACTTAGGGTAGGCCAGATTTTGACTTAGGCGTTGATTAGACTCACTCTAGGATGAACTTTGCTTCAGCAACACAGGCCGATTACTTTGGCGGGACCCTAACCACTTAGGACCATGTACACAATTCTCAGCTTTAGGTGCCTTTATATGGCTAAAAAAAAAAAAAAAAAAAAATTCAAAAAAAAAAAAAAAAAAAAAAATTTCAAAAAATTTTCATATATATCAAAACACGAAACTTGCAAATGATTCCTAACTTCATTCTAGGAAGATGACCATGGGAATGAGGACTGCCATTTTGCATTGATTCATGTATTTCAATAATGAAGAGGGTTCACTAAGGGTTTTTTCTATTTGAACAGGGGTGAAGTCGTCTCCAAGCCTTGCATCGACCCAAAGGTTTGAGCCCTCAGCCAATTCAAACTCTCCTTTTCAACTTCATCTTGCAATACTCTTCCTCTAGCTCCATCTCCATCCTATAACATTCCTCTAACTTTCATTTACCCATCAGTCCAATCAACACTACCTGCTTCCAAGAACCTCACAACCTATGCACAGGTTCACAACTTTCCAAAGCAGAAAGTACAGACTTGACCGAGCAATTCCGTTTGGAAGCGTAAGTCTGAAAGAGTTGCTCGCATAGTGGCACTTGAACATCAAGCGCCCCACTTTCAACCAAGTCACACCCTCTTGACCCAACCTTGAACACACAACTGTTCCTGAGGATTGTCTCAGTCGAAGATCATACCCAATTCAAGCCGAACTGTGACCAGCATTCATCTAAGGGATAAGACCAAGGAGCTTTAAAGGGATTTGACTCTGGCTTGCTTCCATACGGTCTTTCCCTTTCCTTGGAACGAGCCAGTCAGACTGTTCTTTTTCACTTCTGAGAAAGCAAATAGCTCTTGGGGACATCGTCACAGTATTATGGCAGACACAAGTATGAGTAACTTCAGACCAACACATCCTGAGGGCTTGAATCTTAACCAGGGAGAGACGAGTTACACATCTATTTGACTAGATGGAGGGTTATAGTTGCTGGGCCACATAGTCTCAGCTCCTACGAAGAAGGATGGTAATGGACCTTCATTTCCTAACTTCCAGCCCTGATCTAAAGATCATCTCAAGTATCTGAGGCCTCTACACAAGTTCGCAAGGTTACGCCATTGGAGTGGACATAGAGAATGATCTCTTCAATCTAATGAAGTCTAGTTGAGTCTTAGCTTTAGATCTGAGTCGAGGAGTCCTTTTTCCTAGACTAATGAATCTTTTCTTTTCATTTCGAGTTATGTATTTAGTTTTAGGATTAAGTTCGCAATCAGCTCACATGTAATAATCTTTTTAAATAAAGTTCTTGTTTCTTTTTTTTCATTTTTTATCAGTTAATGTTTGTGTTTCTAACTTTAATGGGAATCAATTAATGATTCGAATCACAATTCAATGGCATTGCCAAGGAGCGCTCTTTCTAAGCCACAAAACACCTTTCTCCCGATTTCGTTCTTCATTCATCAACTCAAAATCCCGTGCAACTCCTTGAGCCATAAATATCATTCAGCTATATATCTTTTATACCACTCGACTACCACTTTGAGACACGGTACGTAGGAACAGAATGGCTAAAAAAGAGAATATAGATGGGCAACAAACAAACAGAAAAATTCAAAGGTCTCAATGCCAGTCATCACAAATGACATTCAATTTCAAAATCCAATACAATCCAAGTTCAAAGCCAAACAAAAGCAAAAGATCTAACAGCACAACTGGCAAGTGGGTCATTTCACGATATCGAGCTTTCACCCTCTAAACCCTACCTTTACAACCCACAAAAGCCTCTCAACACGAGGCGATTGTCCAAATTTAAGAAACTAGGACGGTCTGATTCCGTAAGGTATACGTTAGGAAGCTTCTTCTCGAGGTTGACCATAATTAATTACATACTCTGAGGGTCCTCATTATGTTTGATTCCCTTAATGTAAGAAGCGAATTCTAGGTGAGACCGACAGTATGATGAGTTTGAACTTAAATTGCTAGCCAGCACAATCATTCCCCATCTATACTTACCCTTAGTAAATTTTGCCTTATCCTTTCTCTTAACCTCTAGCGTTCATCTTATGTACCTTAAGGGTCTTCTCAACTATTTTAGTCTTTCACTCTTTAAGCATCATACATGATTCTCTCTCAGTTACTGATTTGTGGCAATAATAATCATCCTCATGCAGCATTCAGTAAGTTATCTTTGGGTCATCAAATCAATCCCTCAGTTCGTTACCGATTTACGTACCACAAAAAGCTAAGCCAAAGCCATGACTCTACAATCAAGCTTATCCTTTATTTCACATACATGCGCTATTATCCTTACGAAATGACATCAAGCTGGGTCACCACTACAACATCAAACACCAACAACTTAAAGCCATTACACCAACCTAAACCATGGAGCTTGGGGTTCTATTGTCAATTAGTGAGCATCACTCTTAGCTCGAATGGGGTTGAGCGGTCCATCTCTGGCAATTCCAAAAGAATTTTACCATCATCTATCATACTCTTGAGTCTTTCAGCATAGATCGTAAGAATGACTTGCATTACGCTACTCTCGATAGCATCATTGGCATTGAGTTTTACATACTATCACTGATATGCATCTTGCACAAAACATATTAACTTACACATTGCATCTACTTACACAAAACAGTTTGCACATTGTACACAGCATTGCATCCACCTCAACACGGCTAGGCCATCTTACATGCATTTGCTGACACGCCTATTACGGCATCATCGTATACGCGGGTCGTTGCTACACGCGACGTTCTTTCTCCGAAAGCCAAGGTAGCCGGTAGGTGAAGATTCTGAGGACGAGGCGTTTCGAGAGGAATTCATAATTCATCTGCTATACGGCATTCATCGTTATACGCGATTGTTTGATTACACGCAACTTGTCCCGAAGGCCAGGTCAGCCGAAGGGGAACTTTCCGAAGGAAGATGGGTTTCCGACGGAACTTGTTACTACTCGTCCCAATCAAATATTGTGATCTGTACGTTTAGAATTTTCGTCTCTTCACTCAGTTCAAAGTGGGGTTCTTCATACAACCCACTTTACACCTTGGGTTTTGGAGATATTTCCTCCCAGAGAAATTCCATATATGCGCTTCGGTTTTGGAATTTTTCCCCACGCACCAGAATTCCATATAGAACTTCGGGTTGCGATTTCTCCTCCTATAAGGAATCCAGCTACAGCATTCTTCGGGTCTAATTTCTCCGCAGCAGAAAGTCAGACACACATTCTTCGGGTCTTATGGTTTTCCGCACAAGATTCCAAGAACAACACCATCTTTCGGGTCTTGGATTTTCCGCTCAGAAGTTTAAGCGATCTTCGGGTTTTGATTTATTCCCGCTCAGAAGTTGCGGCGATATTTTCGGGGTTTTTGAATTTTTCTCCCAGCCAGATAATCGCATACCCCAGCATACAACTCTCTTGAAAGCAGGTCGCCGTTAGGGAGTATAATCAACGAGATCCAGTCGCTTTCGAGGGCACAACACGTGCGCTTTATTTGGAGTTTTTTTTTATGTCTTTGATAACAGGTAACAACTATACATTTGTTTTGCATGGTTACGTAGCGTAAAGGTAACTCAGTGTGTCGCAGAACGTCTGTGAGTTGCTCTCGTCGACGAATCGAATACTCTTGACTTTCCGTTTTGCGAGACATCGTCTTTTCTAGACTCATGTCAAAGTGGGGGTTCTGTAGACACCTGAAATATGTGTTCGCCCAAATGAGTATCGATCATAATACCGTGTTCTCGCGTTTGTTTCGAATTCAGAAATTATGACTTTTGAATGTCATCAAAAGTTGGAATACTGCGAGGTTGTACTCGAGATTATTGGATCAAGGTTAAAATGGATGGCAGAAATATTTTTTTTCGGTTTTTCAAAGGTTTTCAAAGGTTTTCAAAAGGTTTTCAAAGGCGATTTCTGTCTTTTGTCAGTTCATGAGTCACATTTGCTGAATCCGCAGTATTTTTAAATTATTTTCTGATTTTTTATGTTTTCCATGAATTTTGTCAATGTTTAAACGGCAGAATACGGAATCAGATAAAAATACTCTGAGATTATGACTTAATCCGATACTGAGAACCTTCTAGACATAGTCCTTGCTTGGAGGAGCAAGGGTGTCTAGTGCTTTGAATCAAGGAAATCACGAATACAATCGGAGGAAATCAAATTATATTGAGTTTTTGGAAAATAAAATATAACAAATCCTGAGCGTATATACGCATAATGATGAGCGTTATAGTACGCTCAACGGTCGATGCGTCTGCATCAGGAATGTCATTATTAGTCTAACCTATACATACGAGAAATTTGCCAAAAATTATAAGTTAGGAGTCGCGATTATATAGCAAGTACAGTGATCGCAGATTGATGGAGCGGCGTAATCTGCTCATTTGCTCAGCCGTATTATACGCGGGTTTTCATGCTCTTTTTGCCTCGTGCCTATAATATACGCTCTGTGCCTTTGTTCGTCCGGGATGCACGATTCATTGCTTCCTACGCATATTCTCTTCCTTTCTAAAATCTCAAAAACATACATTGTTTTGTTCAATGAGCATCGATTCTCTTTCGAATCAAGCGATACAAGGTTGAATTCTGAGATTATCCGAAACAATTCTCTCTCTTTCTTTTAATTTGATAACCATTGGTTTATGAGTTTTTTAAATATATAATTAAAAACAAATGTAGAAAATCACTTTTAATTTGTTTATGTAAATATGTAGGGTTTTTCACAATGTTGCAAGGTTTTCATTGGTTTTTCATTCATTCAGTTTTTTATTTCTTGTCGATTACTACAATTCTTTTGTGTCTTGTATAGCAATGAAGGCGAAAGATCTTGCGCTTTTCTGCGTTTTCAGGACGATACAATTATTTCTTTGTTTTCATGTAGCGATGCATAGGCGAAGGATTCGTTTATTGTGGTGTCAGTACTAACTTCTGTTTTCTTGCAGAGTAGGGTAGATGAGTCTGCATATATTTCGGTTTTGCCTATCTATATTGCATTTATTATTGTTGATAACCTTAGTATATTTTTGTTACAAAACCTGGAATTAGTTGAATCACTTTAATCAGATTAACTAATGGCAATCCTGCTTTGTGCGATTTTTAAACATGATTAATACAAAGTGGTCACTAATTTACTGAGGTTAAGAGTAGTCTCTTATGTGCTACTGTAATAGTTAAACATCTTTTCTGGTAATTAGGGTTGTACGCTTCGATAGGTGCTAAAAAGTAATAGTGTGTGCATTACTAAATCGTGCTAATGGAATTACAATGGAGACGAGTAGAATGGCCGTACAATTGCGGGGTATGGGTTCAGATCATGATTTCGTACCTTGTCCCCGAACCCACGTACTGGTATTTGATTGCAGTGGGGCATTTTTTGGCACTACAACGTCTTAGTTGGGGTCTCCGTGATATTAAATTTTCTATGTGATAGGTGCTAGGGTTGGGGGATTGGCTTCTAGCGTAGCGGGTGCGCGGGTGGTACTACATGAAGTGGCTTATTGATGGTATTAGCAGCGGATCGCGCCGGAGTCGTTGGGGTAGTGTTGTCATAGGGGAATGCCACCGGGCTTGTGTTTAAATCTGCACCCTTCATCTCACGCGCACGCCGACGTTGGGAATATCGCCCCAGTCAACTAGTAACCACCCTCCTCCGTGGCCCGCTTCCGCCGGCCATCCCGGTACGCATCTCGTACACAAATTGCGATGTAGCGGCTCTCGCTACTCGTGTGCGTGCAGTGTATACGTTGGACAGATTTCTAGTGGATCGCCCAAATATCATACGTCGTGTAGTTACTTTTAGCACATAGAAGATAGTACCAAGACTTGACTGAGATGTGTTTATTATGCAAGGGCTACTCTAACTAGATAATTGAATAGACCGATCTGATTGAGTGCGCGACTAACGTCTACATATACATTTGTTTTGAAGATAAATCTCATTTACGCGTTGAAGTGCTACATCAAATGTATGATTACTTGTGTGTTAATGCGTTATATTACAAGTAGTAGATGCAATAGTGAGTAAGCTATGATGTTGGCAATTAGTGTTAATATGTCAATGGGATATATAAGCGATGGCATAGATATCTTTGAAGGGTGATAATAGCTAAAAGTAAAGGTATAATAATAGCATGGAGGTCATCTTTGTGTTCACCAAGTTAGTGAAGATTGGTCATCTTACTTTAAAGTGCATGTTAGGTTTGACGCTAAATTATGCAGTATATTACGTAACTATTTAGGTGAGTCCTCATGGTCGAGGACATCACTTGTGAGTCTTATCATTAATCTTGTATCTATTCTATTTTGTGTAGGGAGCGGAGGCTTTTCGCAGTTCGTTCGATTCTATCAGTACGTAATGAGCTCTAGAGCTGGTGGCGATTTTTTGTGCATTTTACTTTGCACTTATTTTTATACAATAGATGATACTAAATTGTTTATTCTTTCTGCAATTTAGGTGATAATCTATGCAGGAGATGAAATGTGGACATGTATTGAAAATCCATTGAGAACTAAATGTTGGAATGTTTGGTAGTAGTGAAACTATGTATAGGTTTTTTTCTAGTCGTATTTACATTATATTTATCTATGAGCGGCTCGAGGCTTTATCGGTAATTTTTGTAGCTATGCTGGTGTATCATGTATATTTATATATTTCATGAAGCGTGTATCATTATGGAGTTGGAGATATCTAAGTGTAAATTAGTAAAGCTGAAGTCATTGATAGATGAGATTATTAGTAATGGTTGATATGATGTATATGCCGAGTGTAGTTCAGGTGTACTTGGTAGTTGGCGTATCGCCTCGTTGTAGAGCGTGAAAGGAGTCGCGCTTGGTAATCATGGTGTCGCTGTACTATCAAAGATGCGTGATGGCTTGATGTCGTGTAATTGAGTGTCTTCAGAGCAGTGAGTGTAGGATGTGTAGTGGTAGTGATGTTGTTCGAGTAGGGGCAGTCGCACTATGAATGTGCCTTATAAGTGTTCTTCTGAGACTGAGACCCCGAAAGCCGTAGTGCAAAGTTGAAGGTCACGTTTGCTCCGTATAAGTGTCGCAGTGGGTTGCGGTGACATACGTCACGGAAGTCACAGTGCGTAAACTATCGCGGACGTAGTATGAAGGGCGTCTGACTACGTATATGTATTCATTATCATCAAAGGTATGTGAGTCATTAAATTACATTTTAGCATAGAGTCGTAGTTATACCTAAAGTAGTCGATACGAAGTGAGTTCTATTGTGCCACAAGACTACCAATAGACATTTGTGACACTTTGGCATTAATCTTAAAACGGTGCTAAACGGTTGTCATAGTTATCTGATTTTAAGTGATCACATAATTTCCGGTTTATAGGCAAAATATATACAAATGATGACACATGAATGGTAAGATCAGAGTATTGATTTCAAGAATTAGATATCAAAACCATTCTTCATAAGTCTGTAATTGGCTAGCAATCATACATATTGTTTTAGATATGTATTTAGTATAAACGTGCGGAAATGATATGCTTACGTGTCTTAGAGTGCTATTGTTACGGGGAGAAGAAATCGTTGTATTGACAGTGAAATAATACATGAAATTGGACAGAGAAAAGAAGAGATACATACAGCTATACGCGTGTTATCATACTCTACATCTTTACATGGATTTTGTAAATTAATTTTATGTGCAGTTCTATAAACAATTCTGTTGTACTATGAATTTTGATCGTACGTATTAGCTTAATTTGTTCGAAGAAATGGTACGAGTGTATTTTGTGGGAATGTTATCATTGGAGAAGTTAATCCTGTAGGGTTCTCGATTAGTGTGAAATCGATCTGCATGATCGCTAGATCTCAAGGAAGGGTTGTAGTTTAGAGTGTTCAGAGAGTGTGAGGAGTGACACACGCAATTATGGGATGGGGAAATTGAATAGTACCGAGGAGTGATTGTATGAGCATATGACGAGTATTCATATAAGGTGAGGAGGTAAATATCCTTGAGTAGACGATAGAAGGATACCTGTAGCAGTATTTAGAGGGTATTAGCGGATCGCCGTTATCTGGCGGAATTATTCTCTAGAGTATAAGCGATTATCTACGATGCTTATGAAATCATGATAAATAAGATTTGCTTAGTTAACTGTGTGATTCGAGACAACTTTAACCTGACTTGAGCATCGTCAAGAAGAGAGTTATAGATATGTTATACAGAGAAAAAAGGAGGAATTCGCTCCACGTATTTGGGGAGTATCTCTCGTGTGTAATTTATGCGTTTGTTATTTCTGGTATTGATGCGTAGAGAAATAGATAAAATATAGAATATTATAGATAAATGAGAACATATTAATCTATATAAAGACTATGGCTGAGCTCAGAAATGTGCTGAAGTGTGATGATAATGTAGTATAAGAAGGAGTACTTAGTAATCATCAATTATTTTTAAAAATCGTAGATAAATTTACAATTTTTGTGATCAAGCTATTTCTGATTGAACAACGGAGACCGTATTGTTTATAGGAATATAGAAAACTCGTTATAGCGGTAGAACTCGAATATATTTAGATAGTGTTATTCGACCGCTTATGTATTTGTCTCCTCACTGCTGCACTGAGTCTTAGTATAACGAGTATGCCTCGCAATGCACGTAAGTTAAAGTATTCTGTGAGTTAAAGCACGGTATTGCTAGACTCGACCAGTGAGATGGCGGTCATGTTCTGAATTACTGATCTTATCTATTTGCGGGGTACACTTTCAGGTGTTATCAATGTACAGAGCCCCACTTTGCTGAGTCGGAGAGACGATAGTTCGTAAGACGAAAGTCAAATATTCGATTCGGACGGAGAGCATGAATGACGTTCTTCGACCTGAGTTACCTTTTTTGGGTCTGCAACAAAGGTTGTTTTACCTGTGCGTGTCGTGCGTTGGATTGCTTGCTTGGTTTTGTTGGGGGCAATACTTCAATACCGGTAGAGTGCGCGGACTTCTTGAGCGGGAGAAGATTCTCCAACCGAGAGATGTGAGGACTTCTGTAGCGGAGAAATTTCCAAGACTGAGATGTGTTGGTTGAGATGTTAGTAGCGGGGAAATCGTAGACTCGAAGATGATTATGTTGGATTTCGTAGGGAGAAATCGTAGACAGAAAGATTGTTTGGCTGGATTTTGTAGGCGGGAGATGTAGACCGAAGTTTTTGCTGGATTTCTGTGCGGAGAAATCGTAGCCCGAGATATTTGGTGATGGATTTTTGTAGGGGAGAAATCGTAACAAGATATTTGTGCTGATTTCTATAGCGTGAGAATCGAGACCGAAAGATATAATGCGGATTTCTGAGCCGGGAGAGATTCAACCCGAGAAAGTGTGTATGTTGGAGGTTGCTTTGAGATGTCGACGTTGAATCCTTGAGACATGGATTCTACTCATTAGGGGTATTGGTAATTTGCGCTGGAGGTTAAATTGTAATGCAAGGTTTTTGAAGTCTGATATTCGGGAGTTGAATGCATGAATGATCAATAATGGCGACAGTGTTGAATGAATTGGTCATAGGGAGCGTTGCTGATATTGGTATAACGCTGCATACGCCTGCGTATATACGCAGGCTATTCACTAATAGCTTCTTTTAGGGGTTTTTTTTTATCCTTCGCATTTGTTTTCATTGCGCATTGTAACGGCTCTTGTATCAAGTTTGCTTTGCAATTCTTGATGTATTTCTCAATTAAGCCAGAAGTTAGAAGCTTCTTTTGGGCTAATCTTAATCAGGTATAATCCTTCATTCGAATTTTTTTGTTATTTTCAGATTAGGGGTTTTAATTTTATGATCATGTTGATTTGTTATGTTTGTGCTTGCAATTGTTGGCTTTGATGAGGATAGTAATCTTTGTTGTATGTCTATGCTTTGCTTGTTTTTGCCTTGAATTGAAATGGAGTTGATGAATTGGGCAAGGTGTGCTCGAAAATTGCTGTGATTGCTTCATTTTGCGGATTTTTAATCCTTTTGGTATTTTTGTTTGAAATATATTGGATTTGCTAGATTTGCTTTTGGGATTTTAGAAGTGATTTTTTTGTGGTTGAACTTTTTATGATTTGCTGAATATTGATGAACTCTTGAAATATTTGCTGTATACTTGAGTAATACAAAGTCTAATTGATGATTTTGCTTTGATGTATGATTGTAAATGCAACATTGCTTTGGTGAGTTGGATATATACATTGCTTTGAAACTCAATTGGTTATAGTATGCTCTTAGCTTGGTTGAATCAATTCGCTGCTTACAACAACTTTTAAGTTCATTTTTATATCATGTTAGGCTCGAATTTTGCGAATGACTTCTGGTTGCTTCATACGATGGCTTTTAAAACATTGCTTAAAACATTCGGTAATGTAAGGCTTGATATTGCATGTGTGCTTGTACTAAGAATTTGAAACTTTATTCAGTATCTGTATGTATAGCCTTGAAGTTATTGCTTTGCTTTGCTTCTTCATATGTATGTGGTTTCACTACAATACTTAGATTTTCAAGTATTGTGTAGTGTATGCTTGTGTATAGACGTAAGGTTTTCTTGAGGGTTTAACTTCTAGTGTTGGTATTGTCGTAGCCGTTAGCTGCGATTTGTTCAATGTTGTATTTTCTTGTAGGATGGCGGGACTTGGAGGAGATTCAGAGGGAGGTGAACGTCTATGTCAGTGGAAAAAGCTAGAAATTCCATCGGTTCCGGATAGTTATGTGCCATAGGGAGCATCATATATGGTCTCGCTTTTCAGGGATTGTAAGCAAGTTCCTTCTCTTTTCTTTTCGTGGATGTGGTCATTTATTGAGTTTGCTTTGCTTTGCGGAAATTATGAGCTGCGAGCATGGTCACATCTCAAGATGCACTTTTTTGTTGCGGAACTATGACGATGGCTTATGTGACTGTATGAGATCGGGTTCACATTTCGTAAGAGACATCAAGGACATGACGAATGGGCTCTCACTTTTGTTTTGATGTTGGGGTGGTTTTGGGACCAAACTTCACTTGTGGTTGAAATGATACACTCTTTTGACTTTTCTGCTTCTGGCTGATTCACGGGCACTGGGTGTGACCTCTCTGAACATATTCAGAGGAATCGCTCAGCTGCTTGGCTATTTGTGCTTTTTTCCGAGAGGAGAGTATGTGCACTGGGTGCTTTAGAGGATGTGGAGGACAATGTTACTGAGGTAGCGACTGGGCATCATCTTGGCTTTATGATAAGCTTTTGGTACGATGCCGGGGCTGAACCCGTTCCTTATGCGTTACCTTGCTTTTTTGAGGGAATTGGACGCTGTCAAGAATTTGACGGGAGGTTAGGTATGTCAGCTGCTTGTGGCAGAGGAAGTTGCCGGCATAGATTGTGGTGAAGGGCTGGTTACTCTATCTTCGCTCTAGCCAGGCTCTGGGCCCACATAATCCCGCTGCATGTGTGGGCGGGGTCAGACTTGAGACCCAAGATGCTCTGATAGCCCATAAGAAGATTAAAGTATGAAGGCTACGAGGTAGATATCTGCCTTGGTTTTTGTCCTTTTCACTTCATACTTGTGATTTCCGTTCTTTAATCATAGGTGTACTTTCGTCTTCGGGAGCTGATCATTCGTTGCTGCCATTAGCCTTCCATGCGGGATTCGCGGGTGTTCATGGCTTGAAGCCGTCTATCTGGGTGAAGTGTAGTGAGGCATATGATTCGGATTTCCTGTGGTCCCTGCAATCCGGAATATATCATTCAACTGCTGGGCATCTTAGAGCTGCTCTTTTGAGGCATTGATCACACTTCTCTATTTACTGAGGGTGTGGTTATCGTGGAGTGTGATCTGTGGCTCTGGTCAAGTTCATTCTGCCAAGGTACTTGTCTCTTGTATTCTGGAACTGTTGTTTGCGAATCACTTTTACAGTTTTTCTCGTTAGTAGCATGATTTGGGATGGAGTTTGTTCTTCGCTGATCTTCTATCAGGTATGAGAATCGGTCTAGGGAGACTTGGATGAGGCGCCTGAGGAGAGCTGATGCTGAACCGTTCTTGCCACATAACTGAGGAGTGAGTATTAGTTATTTTCTTCTATGTTTCATTTGTTGTGAGCTAACACTTGGATGCTTTAGTTTAACCGAGCGGGATCGAGGATGCTGAGGGTGATTGATCCTTGAAATGGATTGAAGACTCGCAGCTATTGGGCCATGTATCTTTCATGTTGTTTATGTTTGCTGTTAGTTGTTTGAAATACTTATCTAGCTTTGTATTGAGTCACTAGTAATAGCAGTCTGTGCTCAGTCTAATTATCGGTCTTTTTGACTCAGTTTGCTTCAGGTAGAGATGGTTCGTGTCAACTCCTCCGCATTCAGCCCAGCATCAGTGTTCCATGATGCCTTCTCGGTGCGGCGCACCGTCTTATGTTCCGGAATTATTGCCCAGTGGTATCGCTTATGAACTCAGTAGGAGTAGGTGGGGACGGGGAGTTTTTTTTTTGGACCGCGTAACTAGGCAAATCTGGATACTTAGCTTGAACTACGGGTCGTAACTAGCAATGGATGATTATGTATGGCATGTGTTGTTACTATGAGACTTGTGTATGAATGATGTATCGTTGGTGTAATATGTATGTGTTTGTATTATGCATTGAAGGCTAGTTGATGGGATGGTAGATCCCAACAAAACAACAAATGAAATCGTATGATGCATTTGAGTGTAGTGAAGGTATACATTACGAAATATAAATTCGTCCCGGCTTGCAAC
>SNQN01001121.1:75459-87294 GCA_008642245.1 Bassia scoparia | reverse complement strand
TCCAGGTCCACGATTTTTGGAAATTCCGGTCCGCCGGTCCATCCGGTCCCGGTCCGGTCCGGTCCGGTTTTGGACCGGTGCTCAGCCCTAGTTGTAATATATATATACTTGTACTTCGTACATGAATAATATTTTTATGGTTCCATTAAATATGTGATGGTGTTATGTAAAAGTTGGATTGAAATTTAAAAATACCATATAAGGTGATTTATAATGTTGCACTTACAAGAGGCATCGCCTCGTAGTTACATGATTTATTAAAACGTGCATGAAAGACATCATACTCYTTTTTAGAAGTTGAAAGCCAACAAGGAGACTCTTGAAGCAACCCTAACCYGTTGACCATATGGTACAAGACCGAGGTGTATAAGAAAGGGTCATTGGAATAATAATGATCCCCAAATGACTTAAAAAGTTGAAGTACATAGGTCTTTTTATTTCAAGATCGGTAAAATAGTAATTGTTGTAAACTTGACMTGAGATTCCATTGATTATATAATGACTCCATGCGAGATAATAAACTGAAAAGAGGGCATGTAGGGTGTCAATAATGGACAAATAACTTGGCACCTTAAATTTGCATTAAATGTGTGTAAAAGGTACAAGATTAAGGCATAGTGAGACGGTCACTAGAATTACCCTAACTAAATGACAATAATTTTTTTAATGGTCCATCAAGTGATGTGTTATACTCCAACAAACTTTTAAWGCAAAAATGAGGTGTAAAATTCCTTAATAAATCCCCACTCATAATTTTGATTTTCGTTGAAAAAATTAAATCTCACTTTTCCCCAATCTTTTTTTTTATTATTATTGTAATATTTTGAATTGGTATTTAAATTGTATTTGATTAATTGCCTACTTTGTGTTCACGTATATTGAATAACTAAATAATATATAGATTCACCCACACAAACACAACTCATGTAATAACAACGAGATTAGACATCAAAATTTAAGTTAACATTATGTTATAGTTTTTGTATATAACATATATTGTCATCTTTCTAAAAGCAATTATTGTACCTTAATCGATACTTCGAAAAATTACCAATGTAGCAAATTTTCATTATAATTTTAAAAATTATATTATTGTTTCACATAACCATGAATTTATACAAGTCRAAAAACAAGGTTTTTCCTCCTCATTTCACTTTGTACTAGTGTTTGAACTAGCGCTATTTACACCAATAAACGTTATTTTCATCGCTACTATTACCAAACGCGGTACTAAACATTTTTTATGTGAAAGTTAAAAGAAAATATAAAAACACACTTTTGTTAAAACAAAATGGTCCCTTTTCTCTTTTGCCGTAAACAGAAAAACAAAATAACACACCTCTTCTCATAAATCAAAAGATTCAAAACAACCGAAAAAAAATAATTAAAAAACCCAAAAAACAGAAAACACTCCCTCTCTAAAATTGTGAATTGTGATGTTCATGAAAGCGTTGTAAACAAAGTACATACATGAGGGTTTCCCAGAAATGGTAGTAATTTTTTCTCAGAAGAAAAATGAAGACTTTCATTATCAAAATTTTCATTCTTTCTTGCTAACAAAACTTTCCTTTTCTAAGTTTGTTAATGCCTTCACCTACTAGCTTCCTCTGCATCAGGTACACCTCTTTTTTCTGTTTTTTTCCCCTTTGCATTTTAAGTTTTTAACCCCCTTTTTTCTGCTTTTATTTCTTTCCTATTTTATTTATTTAATTTGTATATATTGCTTGAAAATTTGTTTTAATTATTGATTATATTTATGATATTAGGATGCCCAAATTGTAAAAATTGATGGGTAAATTACTATTCACATGATTTGGGTTGTTTGAGAAAGTTCCAATATTGTTTTATGGAGATCTTCTAGGTTAGAATTGAATTGGGTTTTTTTTTTTTTTGGGTGTTTAGAAATTTGGGTTTGCACAAAGATTGAAACTTGGTGATGTATCTGCTGTGAAAAGAGGTGTTGCATGTTTTTGTTGCAAATTTCATCACAATTTTGTTGTCTGGTTATTAATTCGGTGAGAGAAATTTTGGGTTATGGAAGTATTGTTCTTAAAAAGTAATGGATATATACCTGGCATAATTAATTACATTGTCTCAAAAGTGCTCATTTTGGTGCTCATTTTCTGGGTTGAGCTTCATCTTATTATCCTCNCCTTCACCTACTAGCTTCCTCTGCATCAGGTACACCTCTTTTTTCTGTTTTTTTCCCCTTTGCATTTTAAGTTTTTAACCCCCTTTTTTCTGCTTTTATTTCTTTCCTATTTTATTTATTTAATTTGTATATATTGCTTGAAAATTTGTTTTAATTATTGATTATATTTATGATATTAGGATGCCCAAATTGTAAAAATTGATGGGTAAATTACTATTCACATGATTTGGGTTGTTTGAGAAAGTTCCAATATTGTTTTATGGAGATCTTCTAGGTTAGAATTGAATTGGGTTTTTTTTTTTTTTGGGTGTTTAGAAATTTGGGTTTGCACAAAGATTGAAACTTGGTGATGTATCTGCTGTGAAAAGAGGTGTTGCATGTTTTTGTTGCAAATTTCATCACAATTTTGTTGTCTGGTTATTAATTCGGTGAGAGAAATTTTGGGTTATGGAAGTATTGTTCTTAAAAAGTAATGGATATATACCTGGCATAATTAATTACATTGTCTCAAAAGTGCTCATTTTGGTGCTCATTTTCTGGGTTGAGCTTCATCTTATTATCCTCTTTTCCTTTTAATTATTTCCCGTTGAAGAAAGGTGTTAATTGATAAGTCTTGTTGTTGTGAACCTAGTTGCTGATAACAGAAATGTTCAATGAAATTGTACAAGTAGTTTTAGGGTAATTGTTACCATTTTATCTGCTGAATTCGAGCAAAGTTTGGTGTTTGTTACGACAATGAAGCTGAATGTAAGATTTGATTTAAGCTTTACATCGTGTTTAATGTTTGATGCGGAGTTGTTGAGTTCTGGTTTGGTTTTCTTTGAGGTTTCTGGTTTTCTGAATTGATGTTGACTGAATGTTATAATAATACAGGGTTATAAATCTAGGTAAAAAGTGCTAATTATTGACCGCCTATATGTTTTATGGCCTTTTTAAAAGGTAATCATATCCATATTTGTCCTAATTATCGGTAGGGGCCTAATAACATTGCTCCGGTTRCTTCCTTTTTGATACGAAGTATGTAATTCTCATGTTGCTTGTAGACTCTTTGGAGGAACGTATCCCCTTTAACGAGTTTTCGTGGTTGTTTACATCTCTCGTTGGGCTTWTATTCTAGTTAGGAACATTGTGCTGTTACGAGAGTTGCTTTCAGTTTCACCCGTTCAGGGATTTACATCAGTCATGGTCTATATGAAATATTTAAGCATGTATGTCGGCTGTGATAAAGATTCCTAGTGACATGGGATAAAACTCTAGGGGAAATTGCTATTTTTCTTTGGTCTTAGATTGTAGAAGAATACTCTAACCTGTCTGGACATATAGGTGCAAATCAGAATTTAACTTTTTAGTGGTATGGTCTTCCACTTCTCCTAAACTCCTGTTTAGCTATTTTTTGTTTTTTAAAAAAAAAAGAAAATTTGTGGATGACCCCAGTCTTGCTGAAAAGTTATAGGCTCATGAGTTGTCATAGACTAAAGTAAATGTTCCCTTGCATAATGGAACTTATAGTTTAAGAGATTTGAGTTAGATCTTTTGTTCTTTCTTTCTACTGCTCTGTGTTATCCTATTCGTTTTTACAATAAGTTCCAATTAGATTATGGATTTAATTACTTGAAAAGCTGGAGAAATAACGATCAAGGATATTAAGATCACATCTTGGAGCTTAAGAACTACATCTGATTTAGCTTGCTTTATATGTAATCTGCTTATATATGTCTGAATCTAATTGCCCCCTTTGTATATTCCATCACTGGGTATTAGCTTATAGTAGCTATGGTTTTGTCATTCGTGTTTCTTTTAAAAGCTGTATCTAAAACAGGTATACCGTTGTACCCTAGCTTATATCAATTAAATATCCTCAAGTCTAAGCATTCCACAATAAAAAAAATAATAATGCTCAAAGCAATTGCTCTCAGCAAGGCTAACAACCCATTTTGCTAGTAACCTTTGCTTTGAACTTACTTTTCTTTACCTATGCATCATGTTATATAATCAAATAATTCCTTCATTTAGCGGATATTGATACGATGCCTTCATATCTAGCATCATTGCATATGAAGTGAAGCATTCTGCTCATCAGTTTCGCTTGTCAGCCCATTACTGAAGCATGTATCTGTTGTGTATAAGAACTGTCATTAATGTCAGGGGTACACAGTTAGAATACAAACCCTAATTCCTCTGCACTGTTAAGTGCTTATAATAATTGTTTCTCGCGAGGTTCTAGTCTGTTATTGATAATTACAATGCTTATACAAAATTTTATGACGATTTGAGTTTTTGCATTGATATACTGGTTCCAATTGGGCTTATTATTATGTAATTTAGAGTCAAGCGATTTAATAATTTTCTTTCAAATAGGATATGGTGGGAATTTATTCTCATCAAAATGCCATGTCTCAATTCATTTCTCTTGAAATTCATTTGCGATGCTATATTAGTATTTCATTTATGGATTGCTTGGTTCTGTTTAAGAATTGGCATGATATTCCTGGTTTGGGTGCT
This sequence comes from Bassia scoparia, assembly GCA_008642245.1. Classification (NCBI taxonomy): domain Eukaryota; kingdom Viridiplantae; phylum Streptophyta; class Magnoliopsida; order Caryophyllales; family Amaranthaceae; genus Bassia; species Bassia scoparia. The sequence goes on along the minus strand of SNQN01001121.1, from coordinate 82,640 downwards.
GGTGAGTCCGGAATAATACTTTTGGTTCATGTTAGCCAAAACCCCACTTATGGACTAAGGTTTGATTGATGATTTCTGGCTTGGTGATTAATTTTCTAACTGTATATATGCTGTATTGATGCAGGTAAAATGGAGACTAGTTACATGAGATGTCTGAACAACAGCATTTCTCGATTCATTCATTTAATGTCATGTCAAACATCAAAGGTTATGCCTACTCAAAATGATTTTGAGAATCTGGCTACTATGTTGAAACATTTGAAACCTGTCCTTGATGAAATTGATGATGCCAAGGTAGTTACGGAAGCAGATTTGTGGAAAGAYTGTGAAGAACTSGATGTTTACATTAATGCTGCTAGAGAATTAATGGAAKGATGGTCACCAAAAATGAGCAAAATTCTGTCTGTGAGTTTAGAAAATCCCTTCCCTCTACTGTTCTCCATTTTAGTTAGACACCTTACTGCTGAATGTTGAATWATATCAGAAGGTTGAGGAGTGTACCTCTGTACATGAACAATGCGTGTTAAACACTGCATTTCTGTTTCTTATGGACTACTCTATTTGTAAATCTGCTAGTCTTCTTTATATTAGTCTCCCTTTTTTCTTTTTCTTTTTTTCTTGTGTGTGCTAGCAGCTTATTTGTATTTTCAATCCTTTGTCTTTGGGCCATGGATTTATATTCATGCATGTTGTACTAGATGTTGACTGTTTTCCATCTTCGAAGTGTATCTTCTAATCACTTTACTTTTCAGGTTTCACAAGGTGAGCAATGGCTGAAAAAAATCAAGAAATCTTCCCTCGAGATCTGTAGTATATTGTGTAGGTTGTTACGGACATCTTCGTCCTCATCTAGCTTCGCTGGTGTTCAAGTATGTACCGAGATAATGGTAGCTTGACTGCTTGAGACAACTCTTCATTTAACTCTTTGAATTTACTTTCAGCTATCGTGCTAATTTCTAACTTCTGTACGACATTTCAGCATTGTGTTCAGGAACTTCAAAACTGGCAGCCAGATCGTATCTCAAGACACATTGAACAAGCTCTGAGAAGTAAAAGTGATAATTTGATGTCTTCCAGTGAACACCTGGCAGAAATTGTGGATTCTCTAAGTTTAATGTCAAGTCATGATCTTCTTAAAGAAAGTATCGCRGTGGAAAAGGAGAGAATGAAAGTTCATGCTAACAATTGCACAGAAGAGATGGATCAGATAAACCAATTTGTGGATCTTCTGGCTCTTATTCGCGATTATATGCTAAATAATGGATGCTTTGGGACAATGAATGGTGTTCCGATCCCGTCATACTTCCGTTGCCCTTTGTCATTAGATCTCATGATAGATCCAGTCATTGTAGCTTCTGGTCAAACTTATGAGAGGTCTTCTATCCAGAAATGGCTTGATCTTGGATTGAGAATGTGCCCCAAGACCCGCCAATATCTTTCACACACTAATGTCATTCCGAATTACACTGTCAAGGCACTGATAGCAAATTGGTTCCAGGAAAATAATCTGAAACCTCCAAAAAGCTCTGCCAGCACCAATGGCAATGTCTTGTCTGCTCAAGACGTAATTCATACTGATTACTGCTCTGTTCATAGCAGCGATTCTTTATCTAGGTCCTCCCTAGAGGTTGCAGATTCAGTTGGAAGGTTAAATATTGATGACCCTTCTGTYTCTGGTGAGTTAAGCTCCAGTGCATACCAAGGTCTGGAGAATGAGAAGCCCAATCACCAATCTTCTGAACACTCATATGCTCATAGTAGGAACCACTCTGTAACAAGTGCTGTTTCCAGCTGTGACTATGTGCCATCATCAGCAACTGAAATGTCAAGGATATCTGACAGGCATGATAAATTCGGTGAAATTTTATCGGAGCGTTCTCCAACTTGTAGTTCTCTATCAGGAAGYGGATCTCAGAGTGCAAAAATAAGTTCTGAGATGAATGAGAATGGAAGCAATAACTATGCCAGAGCTTACTCCCTTCCCCTATCGGATTCGGGACACGATGAAACGACAACGTCATCTCATGTTGATGAATTGGTTGAAAATCTAAGAAATCAATCAAATGCACTGCAAACTGCAGCGGCTGCTGAGGTACATCCTTCTTGCTAAGCACAACATGGAGAACCGAATCATTGTTGGGAAGTGTGGGCTATTGACCCTTTAATATCACTTTTACACTCTGATGTCAAGATAACACAAGAGCATGCCGTTACAGCTCTTTAAATCTTTCACTTAATGAAGAAATCAAAGCAAGGATTGCAGAAGCAGGAATAATGAGCCATTAATACATGTTCTTCAGACGGGCACTGATACAGCTAAAGAGAACTCAGCTGCGGCTCTCTTTAGCCTTCTCTGCTTGAAGATTTCAAGTTAAAGATTGGACGCTCAGAGCAGTCAAGGTGTTAGTTGATCTTCTTGCTCGGGAACTATCGAGGAAAAAAGATGCTGCAACTGCGTTGTTTAATCTCTCGATTTGCCATGAAATAAAGCTAGAATAGTTCAAGCTGGAGCAGTAAATTATCTAATTCAGTTATTAGATCCTTTACGGGAATGGTTGACAAATCTGTAGCTCTTCTTCAAATCTATCTACAATTTCAGAAAAGGCGCTTGGCGATTGCAAGGAAGGTGGCATACCGTTGGTTGTTGAGATGTTGTGAACAGAGATCACAGAGAGGAAGGAAAATGCTGCTTCTGTGCTGTTGCAGCTGTGTCTTAATAATGCCAAGTATTGCAACTTGGTTCTCCAAGAAGGTGCTGTTCCACCACTTGTTGCTCTATCGCAGTCCGGAACCCTAGAGCTAAGGAGAAAGTATGTGTTACACTCTTCTTTTCTGTTGCTTCTTTCTCGTCTGCTTTCTGACATCTTCTATATCATTGCTAAGGTGAACTGCATGTATGTGTTACACTCTTCTTTTCTGTTGCTTCTTTCTCGTCTGCTTTTCTGAATCTTTCTATATCATTGCTAAGTGAACTGCATGCGGTGTCGTTGAGTGTTTCATGTTGTGTTAATGGAACTTTGCAAAATGGATATACAGAGTATATATCAGATCTTAAGTACCTGTGAGTTCAAACAAAACCCAGGCACCTCTTTTCTAGTACCTTAAGTACTTGAATCATGGTACTGTTACACCTATAATAATCTACTAAGATCATGCTCTCAATTACACTCTACGCTACCTCGTTCAATTAACATTTAAAGAACCAATTGTCGAATTGCAGCTTCTGTTAATTTTTTCAGGAAATTTCTAAACAATCCTGGTGATTGTTTTAATAAAACAATCCAGTGGCATTTTATATGGCATTCCATAATTAAGTGCGAACTTTAGGGTTATTTAAAAAGCATATACTTTGACCTCAAAAGTTGTACTTAATTACGGCGATGTCATATAAAAATGTCACTGGATTGTTTTATTAAAACAATCTCCAGGATTTGTTTAGAAATTCCCCAGTTTTTCATGTGCAAAGCTCTGTTTTCCTTATGAAATTTTGCATACAATAATAGCTAGCTCTCATGGACACAAGTCGACTCTTGTGTAATAAATCTAATTTTTCATGTTATGGATGTGCAGGCACAACAGCTTCTCAGCCATTTCCGCACTCAACGAAGGGCTGCAGGCAAGAAAAAAAGTGAGAAGATAAAAAAATCATCTCATCTATCTCTATAATTTATGAAGATTAAAAAAAAATCTAGGTCATCTGTGTTCGAAAAATTATTTATTATTAGATGAGGTATTCTTTTGCGCGAAATCTATCATTTAAGTATGCAATCTTGATATTTTTTAGCTCTATAGTACATATTAGTCAGGTAGCGTTTGTCGGTTCTTTAGTTTTGTCGAATTCTCATTAGCTATTTGTGATGATCTTGTTCTTCCTGATCAAGATTACTTAATTCTATGTATATATATGTGTAATATTTATTCATGATGCCTTTGATTTGTTGTTCTGTTTGCTTTAAAACTATGTGAAGAAGCTTTTAGCATACAGTGGCTCTTAAATAGCACATCATTAGGAGATTGATTAGCTATAAATTTAGTATGTGTTAGTTGTTGAAAATCAACTCAATGTAGGCCTATTACTAAGCTTTTGTGTCATGTCCTTGTCAATTTAGTCTAGGTTTATATGGAATCAGAGTAGTAGATCTCTTGTGGTCCAGCTATATTTATGTTTATCACAGTGGTTCGTACTCTACCGATGAGTCTTGGCGTAGTGGTTAAGGATTCGGGCCATGTGTATGATCAGGATTGAATTTTCGATCTCCATTGTTAACATGTAACCGACCTCATTTTATAAGATTAAAGCTTGATTGATTGACTTAACATGTACCATCCTCGTATCTGCTCTTTATTTGTCATCGAAAGTAAGTTTTTAAAGGGATGCTATGACACGTGAATCTGCACCCTCGAATGACCGTCGCTCCAAGCCACCGCTAATCCCTGCTTAAATTAGCCGTGGCTCTAATACATTGCTCATGAACGAGGACTACTCGGCTCAAATCAGCTCATTACTAGTTACAAGTTACAACCCTAGCTAGCATCATCATAGAATGTGTTTTCATGAGTAAATTTTCCGTGGGCGAAATCGATGCGGTCCATGGATTTCACTTGGCCTCACTCGATCAACAACAAAAACAACATTTAGTTTTGCAAATCACAATCAAAGAAGGTAATGTAGTAAGTGCATGAATCTGTTAGAGTGAAGTCGTTACAAATGAGACTAGGTTTAATTATATGGAAAATGAAATGTTGTATTATAGATTGGTCCAAATATTATTTCATCAAGTAATTTTAGTTTTTAGTCCCGTACTATTGTGCCCTGTTTTCTCAACTCAATGGGCCCATTTTTCTCTTTCCTTTGCATGTGATCGTGTCATTTTTTAGGTGATCTTTTCTCTTTGATTATTACTAACAAAATTGCAGTGTTTTTTCCTAATTATATTCATTATTGTTGACCATTTTGTTTCTTACTTACAATAACAATGCAAATTTTGTCGTATTTATTTTACTACTACCTTGTGTTAGTATAACCTTTTCTGGTTTTAGGGTATAGAATTTAATTAATTTGTCTCGGATTTTTTTATTTATTTTAATATAACAAGTGTAACAACAAATTGACCTACATAATTGAGAAATAGTGATTTACATTTTGTTGTCATCACTTGAAATTACGAAATTAAACTAACAACTCACATATAGTCTCGTCTTAATCCAATCATTTCAATGTGTGCATGATTTTCTGAAAATCTAGTGGCGATAGGTGCAATAGCTTCGTAGTTTATTTGACAAATATTCTAATTAACATGTTGCTTTCTCTTAATAATTCCACTATGACAATTTTCTTAGCAAACTTATCATGAATGCAAGATTTACGTAATTTCTTTTTTCTCACAAACAAAATCGCTCAACCCATTTTTAAAAAATAACAATTCAAAATAACTTTCACACCACTATAACACAATCTTTTCTCTGGATCTTTTTAAAAGATTTACCATATCCACACCACTACTCTTCAACTTTTTATATATACATCAAAAGAAAAATAATAACCCTATTCGTAATTTTTTTACGATGGGGTTAATTAATAGAAAACGATGTTTTTTTTTTACGGTTAGAAGGACATAAGTGAAACAGTGACGGTGGGCCGGTGGACTAAATGCAGTGAATGTAAGAAATTCCTAAGATTAGAACATGTTGAATTCTAATTCTCTATATTATCTTTGATTCTCTTCGTATAATATAAACATAATAATAGCTATACATTTATTTTTTGATGTTGTACAAATTCTTTTTCCCCAAATTGTCATATTTTTCAGGTGCTTTTACCTAGGCTTTACAACAAAGGAGTTTCCCTTTTTTAAAAGGTTTTTGTTTATTTTAGGGTATTATAATGTGAGTTAGATTGACAAAAGTTTCTTAGATTCCAAGAAAATTTAGCAATTTTGTCATTCATAAATACATTTCCAATGCAATCACAAGAAACCATAGAATATGATCTTAGTGTAATATGACAACTTTCACTTTCTTTTCTTTATTTGGAATGTTGAATGCTTGCATTCAACTTATCTCCAATTTAGGCATGTTAGTAAAAACAAGTTTCACATGTTCTTAGGTCATTTTGTATCACATTTGGCACTTGTGTTTTTTAAGGGTTTCTTTGATTGTTTGACTCATATTATTGGATACTAGTTTCATGCAATGCAAGACACATATATTATATATATGACACCTTGGCTAGTACGTTACATGATAATTACATTATTATTTGAGTTACGGAGTATGTATTTTTGATTTTAATTAGCAATGATATATTTAATTAATAAGATTTTCACAGTGAAAGCTCAAATTAAGCTATATATCGTTGTCCACTGACCAATCATTATCTAGATGCGACTTGTAAGACTACATTATTAYTTTCACCGGTTAATATTATMTATCTTCCTCAAATCTAGAATTGACACTCTTTTTACTAGTACTTGTTAATACACATTATTAAGCATTCAATATATACCCTTTCATTGTCCTATGTCCCGATTTAATATATATATTTTTCTTGAAATGAAGGACATATATGACAAATCTTTTTAATTTCTTTGAATTATATGTAAAAGTCGGTAGTCTTGGTACAACATGTACAACGTAATATAAATGATATTTAGATTGGTTGAAAAATCAGTATAACAAATAAGGCTCGTATATGTAAGTATGTGAAGCCATATATATATATATATATATATATATATATATATATATATATATATATCCTAAACTCGTGTCTACAAATAACGCTCGTATATGTAGTTGTGGCTGGGGAGGGCCATTTGAGCGTGGTCGTAGTGAGTTTTGGTTGAGTTTTAAATATATACCCTAAACTCATGTATATATGTGAGATTTTTAAATTCTCATGTCTACCACTGGGATCTCGCAAAATTTCCTGAATACCACTAGAAATTTTCCATATATATATCCATGCCAATTTTGCTTCAACTTATTGATCTACGAGTACAAACTTTTTAATATCTTACATGAGTTTTAATTTCTTAAAACAAACTCGTATGAAGGGTGAAATGTCCCTTACACTATACATGTTCCCCAAAATCAACTAATATTAAACATTCCCTAAAATTGGTGTTATGTTTTTTTTTTTTTTGGCAAAGAATTGGTGTTATGTACTCTTCATATATTCA